>VZQC01014730.1:302822-329298 GCA_009823505.1 Rhizomys pruinosus
TTTTTTTTTTGGTAGGCACTTAGTGCTATAAATTTCCCTCTTAGGACTGCTTTTAAAGTATCCCATAGGTTTTGTAGGGTTGTATTGTCTTTTTTATTTAGTTCCAGGGATACTTTTATTTATTTCTTTCCTTATTTCTTCCCTGACCCATTATTTGCAGAGGAGTGTGTTGTTTAGTCTCGATGTGTTCCTATAGACAGTAGGGCTTATTCTGGTATTGATATTTAGTGTTATAGCACTGTAGTCTGATAGAAGACATGGGATTATTTTGGTCCTTTTATAGTTGTTGAGTTAGTTTTCTGTGTCCCAGTATGTGGTCAATTTTGGAGAATGTTCCACGGGGTGATGAGTCGAACGTATATTCTCTGGTGTTTGGATGGAATATTTAATAGATATCTGTGAGGTCCATTTGGTGTATTGTATTGTTCAGTTCAGCTGTCTCTCTGTTTATTCTTTGTGCAGTTGACCTGTCCAAAGGGCTCAGTAGCGTATTGACGTCCCCTACTATTAGTGTGCCAGTATTAACCTGTGTCTTGATTGTGCTTATGAAGTTCACTGCAACAACGTTTGGTGCATAGATATTCATGACTGTGAAATGTTCATGATTAATTGCTCCTTTGATAATGATGTAATGGCTCTTTTTGTCTCTTCTGATTAGATTTACCTTAAAGGCTATTTTGTATGATATTAAAATAACAACCCCTGCTTTCTTTTTGATACCATTTGCTTGGAATATAATTTTGCCACCCTTTCAACATAAGTTGATGCCTATCCTTGAGGGTGAGATGGGTTTCTTGTAGTCAGCATATAGATGGGTTCTTTTTCCTAATCCATTCTCCCAATCTACGTCTTTTTATTGGCAAATTTAGACCATTAATATTTAAGGTTATTGTTCTAGTTTCTCTTCCATTGCTATGGCAAAGCACTCCAACCAACACCAACTTGGGGAGGAAAGGGTTTATTCAGCTTACATCTTCTGGGTCACAGTTCATCACTCAGGGAGCCCAAGGTAGGAACTCAGGGCAGGAACCTGGAGGCAGTAGCTGAAGCACAAGCCATGGAGGAATGCTATTCACTGGCTTGCTCCCACTGGCTCATGCCCAGCCTGCCTTCTTATACAGTACACAACAACCTGCCCAGGGTGGTACCACTCTTGTGGGCTGGGCCCTCCCACACTGCTTGAACATCAAGACAATTTTCCACAGATGTGGCCACAGGCCAATCCAATGGAGCCAATTTCCCAACTGAGGCTCCTCAACCCAGGTGTGTCAAGTTGACACTAAAGTTATCCAACACAATTGACCCCTTCTCAACTTGACACACAAAACACGTCACTATTAAACCACCACCTTTCCACTTCTTATCCCCAAGGTATGATGTTAATCACAGCCTAAGACAGTACAACCTTAAAAGCCCCACAGTCCTTAAAATGTCCAAACGCTTAAAAGTTCAGTCTATTAAAAGTCACTTAACTGTGGGCTGCTGTAAAATCCAAAACAAGCACTGTCTTATTTCAAAGGGAAGAATCAGGCACTCTCAAACAAAACCTAAGTTCAGCAAAGTAGCTCAAGGCTGGACACCTGAGATTCACTCACAATCTTCTGGGCTGCAAAGGGTTTCTGCAGTTCCCCCTCTCTGACTCTGCTGTCCATGGCACACACAGGTAATCTCGAAGGCCCAGGCCAACTCCATTCCACACCTGCCACTGCTCTTGGTGGTCGTCCCATGGTCCCGGCATCTCAAAAAAGCTGGGGTCACCACTGAAACTGAGGCAGCACCTTCACCAATGGTCTCTTCTGACCTCTCCTGGTGCAAAGCCTCAGCTTCTCTCCATGACCCCTGCAATCCTGGGGTCTTCACAGCAACCGAGGTGCACTTCCACCAATGGTCTTTCCTGACCTCTCACAGTGCCAAGCCTCGGCTGCTCTCTGTGACCCCCTCAAATTTCAACACCAGAACCATATAGGAGACTCTTACACGTTACCAAGTCCGGCTTCTGGCTCGAGATGGAGGCTCAGGCCCTTTCTGGGTCACAGCTTCTGTGTGCTGACCTTGAAGATATTCTCCCCAGAAGATTTCACCTCAGTGATGCTGGTCTCTTGTTACTTACAGCTGATTTTTCAGCCCCAGCTAACCAGCATCAATTGCCCCAGTACCACAAAAGTTTCACTTCAGGTTCTGGTCTCTTGTTACTTACAGCTGATTTTCTACAGCCCCAGCTGACCAGAACCCACAGATTACACAGTCCTGATGATCTCTGCTCCCCTTTGAAACTAGAAACTTCACAAGCCAGGCCTCCATCTTCTACAACTCCTTCAGCAAAACTGCTCCAAGCTCCACAGCAACAATCTTTAGGCATTCAATGATCTTCCCAGCCCAAAGTTCCAAACGCCTCCACAATCCTTCCCCAAAACACCAAGGTCAGGTCTGTCACAGCAATACCCCACTCTTCTGGTACCAATTTCTGTTCTAGTTTGTCTTCCATTGCTGTGACAAAACACTCTGACCAACACCAACTTGGGGAGGAAAGGGTTTATTCAGCTTACATCTCCTGGGTCACAGTTCATCACTTAGGGAGCCCAAGGTAGGAACTCAGGGCAGGAACCTGGAGGCAGGAGCTGAAGCACAAGCCATGGAGGAATGCTATTCACTGGCTTGCTCCCACTGGCTCATGCCCAGCCTGCCTTCTTATACAGTACACAACAACCTGCCCAGGGTGGCACCACTCTTGTGGGCTGGGCCCTCCCACACTGCTTGACCATCAAGACAATTCTCCACAGATGTGACCACAGGCCAATCCAATGGAGCCAATTCCCCATCTGAGGCTCTCTCAATTCAGGTGTGTCAAGTTGACACTAAAGCTATCCAGCACAGTTATTATTGAGAGATGTGTGTTGCTTCATTTCACCTTATTTTCTGTTTGCATTCTTGGTTTATGTTAGTATTTTCTCATTATCAGTTATTCTGTCTAGCTGGGTGGGGATAATTGCTCCTTTACTCTGACCTTTGAATTGCTTGGAGTATTTTCTGAAGGGCTGGTTTTCTGGACATGAATTCTTTCATCTTGTTTTTTTTTATATATTTTTTATTAATTTTATTTATTTCTGTATGCATATGAATGTACTGTCTGCATGCAAGTTTGTGCACCCATGAATGCCGTGGAGGTCAGAAGAGGGTGTCAGATTCCCCTGGAACTGGAGTTCTCCTGGAATTGGAGTTTCAGATGGGTCTCGGCCACCATGTTGGTGCTGGAGATCGAACCTGGGTCGTCTGTAAGAGCGGTCGGTGCTCTTAACCGATAGGCCATCTTTCCAGCCCCATCTTTCATCTTGTTTATGTCATAAAAGATTATTATTTCTCCTTCAACTATAATCAACATTTTTCCTGGGTAAAGTAATCTGGATTGACCTCTATAGTCATTTAGCACTGGGAACACTTTGGTCCATGTTCTTCTGGCTTCCGTGGTTTGCATTGAAGAGTCAGCTGTAATTCTGATAAGTATCCCTTTATATGTGAATTGTTTTTCTCTCGTGACCTTCAGTATTTTGTCTTTCTATTTGGCATTTAATGATTTAACTATGATATGGCATGGGAAATTTCTTTTTTGATCTTGTCTATTTGGTGTTTTAGGTGCTTCTTGTATTTATATGGGTTTGTCATTAGAAGCATTTCCTTTAAAATCAGGAACCTGGCAAGGCTGCACCCTATGTCCATTCCTCTTCAATATTGTGCTTGAAACACTTGCTACAGCAATAAGACAAGAAAAAGTAATTAAAGGAGTACTAATTGGAAAAGAGGAAGTCAAACTATCTCGTTTTGCAGATGATATGATATTGTACCTAAGGGACACAAAAATCTCTGCCAAGAAACTCCTAAAAACAATCAAAAGTTTCAGTAAATAGCTGGGTACAAAATTAACCTAGAAAAATCAGAAGTCTTTCTTTAAACTAACAACAAACAAAGGGAGAAGGAATACAAAGAGACGATCCCATTCACAATAGCCTTAAAAAAATACCTTGGAACAAACCTAACCAAAGACACAACCGATGTCTACAATGAAAATTTTAATACCCTGAAAAAGTAGATTGAAGAAATTACCAGAAGATGGAAAGACCTCCCATTTTCACGTGTGGAAAGCTATGCATGACGCCTGCACTATTGTGAGCCTCCAAAGCAGTGTGTTTACTGCTAAGTTAACCCCTTCCCAGGCGATAGCCCTAGCAACAGCCGAGTCACTGACCTGGGCCAATGAGAGAGTGACAATAATTACACTTGGAGGAGGAATGGAATGAACAGCATATATACCATGACACCCCCCCCCTCAATAAATGAGTCTGTAGCAGCTGGCCATCTGCTTGCTTTCACAGGACTCTCAGTGTCTGGGTGTTGACATGAGTCTCTTACCCCCTTTGTTCATAGTCGGACCATGAAGGTCCTCGGCAGGCCTGGGGGATTGATAACACTAATGGATTAGAAAAATTAATATAGTAAATATGTCCATCCTACCCAAACTAATATACAGACTCAATGCAATCCAAATCAAACTCCCCATGAGTTTTTTTTTTTTTTTTTTTTTTCTTGCATGAGCTTAGACAAACAAAATCCTTCAAATGATTATGGAAAAAACAAAAACAGATCCGGATAGCCAAAGCAACCCTGAGCAAACAAGATCAACAGACACGGGGGGGAAACCTTACCATGAGTCCACTTGCATCACGGCTATTTACAGGCGACTTTGTACGTTAAAAGCTTCTGTACTGCCAAACAGACAAGTATATACAGTGCATGGAATAAGAATTGAAGAGCGCAAAACCCTGAAGCACGATGCTATTATCAGGCCACCATGCGATATTTGATTAAGGGGGCCAAATATACCCAATGGAGGAAAGACATGCATCTTTCCAGCAAATGGTGCTGGCAACAATTGATATTGCCACTTGTAGAAGAATGAAGATAAACTCCTACATTTCCACACGTGGACAAAAGTCAACTCCAAATGGGATCAAAGACCTCAATATGAACCAGAAACTCTGAAAATATTAGAAGTGTCATGCTGTTTTTACTCGCTGCATTTCTGATACCCGTTGTGTACATGTGAACACTTATGGCTGAGAGAAAGAAAAGATACAGCTTTGCATTGCTGATAGGATGTACCGGGAAGTGACAGCAGAAAGGTTGCCCTGTAGGAACATTGAAAGGAAAGGTCTCAGCTTGTTACAAGACGTCAAACCCATCGGTGGGTCTACTTAGACAAAGCTATCGTACTAATGAGTTTGGCTAATGAACTTACCTTCGTAGGTGCCACGATGATTTAATAACAAAGACTTTCCAGACCTGCTCCCATAGAACAAGGAGAGAATTGATTGATTGAATGATTGATGTGATGCATTGATGACTGATGAGGTCGTTCCTAACTGGTAAATTGCGAGCCCAGACTGCGTATGAGAGGTAATCTCTGTAAAACTGGTACACTGACTTCTTTACTTGACTAATAGGCATAAGAACTATGAAAAGGTTATTAGTCTCATTGCACGTTAAGCAAAATTACTTGAATACAGTGGAAGCCTGTCATTCGAGCAATGATCTTTCTTACCAGGAGATGTTGGCCAGGGGATCCAAGCGCCCCCCCAAAGGTTGTAAGGGTTCTTGCCTGTAAACTGGGATACCTGCAGGAAGAGAGGTGGTAAGGCCCTGCTGTCGAAGACCTGAAATATGCATGGGAAAGATGTATTGAGACCACACTTGCAAGTGTAGAGTTGGTCTCTGTTATACCAGAGAGTGCTACCAAAAGCCACTAAACCAATAAAGCAAATATTGGTCTCCTTGAGTCAAGCAAGACTCCTCTGTCGGCATCAGCTACACCTCGCCTGCCCAGAAATACTGTGCAGCAGTGGCAGCCATATGTCTATATATCCCAAATCTAATTGGCTATTAGCTCTCTCCTTGGAGGAATAACTCATGGCTGATGCCACAAGCTTACATACTCTAGTGGTTAGGAGATGTTATAAGCCACAGTAAGACCTTGTCATATTTTGCAGAAAAACGTAGTTCATGGATTGACATACCATCCAAACATCTGTGTCTATACCAAGTAACCTACCATAACAATTAGTACTGTTTAAATACCTATATATCTAATTACTTGTGCTTCATTAGTAGGATTGAAAGCTTATTCCTGGACAAACTGTCAGCCCATGAAAGGAAACAGCCAGCACTGACCAGAGTCCAAGACAACAGATCCAGAGAAAGTAGACTGTTTTGCTTCTCGTCCACCTGTTCCCCTTTTCTAAGCCTAGGGAACAATCTGTGGAAGAGGGGGCGTGATAGAATGTAAGGGCTGCGATTGTGGTTAATGACGAGACTACAGCAATACAGTCTGGACACTCATCTGATCAACTTGATTCAACATACAAGCCCCCCCCCCAACTGGATGGTGGGAGACATGGGCTGTGTGGGTTTGGGCACAACTGCTTGCAAACTGGCTTTACATGAAGGATGCTTGTACTCATAAATTAATACTTATTGTTAAAAAATGAAAAAATAAAGGAAAAAATAGAAGAAAATGTTGTCAGTAAACTACAAGACATAGGCATAAAAAAGACTTTCTAAATCAGACAGCCACCATGAAGGAAATAAGGTCAGCAATCAACAAATGGGACCTCATTAAACTCCAAAGCTTCTGTACAGCAAAAGAAACAATAAACGAAATGAAGAGAAAACCCACAGAGTGGGAGGAAAGCTTCACCATTGATATATCAGATAGAACACTAACATACAGAATATATAAATTACTTAAAAAGCAAAGGATCAAGTTAAAAAATTACACTATCAAAAATTGTTATAAGAGCTGAATAGAGAATTCACAAATGAAGAAGTGAAGATGGCTGAGAAACATCTCACAAATTGTTCAACATTGCTAATAATTAAGGAGATGCAAATTAAATCCAGCTTACGATTTCACTTTACCCCGGTAAGAATGGCCAAGATTAGGAAAACGAATGACACCAAATGCTAGAGAGTTTGTGGAGAAAGGGGAACATCTACTGCTGGTGGGAACGCAAATTCATGCAACCCCTGTAGAAAGCTCTGTGGAGAACTCTTAAAGGATTAAAATGAGCCTGCAAACTGACCCAGTCATAACACTCCTGGGTATATACCCCAAAGCATCATCCTATCGCAAAGACAGATGCACATCTATCTTTGTTGCATCTCTCATCACAATAGCAAAAAGCTAGAAGCAATCCAAATGTCCCTCAACCAACTAGTGGAAATAGAAAATGTGGTACATCTACATAATGGAGTTCTATGTAGCAGTAAAGAAAGATGACATCATGAACTCTTCAAGTAAATGGATGGAACTAGAAAACATTATGCTAAGTGAAGTAACAGGGTCCCCTAAAAATAATGTATGGTGTCCCTCATTTGTGGATGCTAGCACAAAATCCCTAGTTGCAAGGCAAACTGAGCATCATCTTTGTTATATTTATTTTCTATATGAAAGTAGCAGTATGGCTAAAAGATGAATCCCTAAATGGGCTTGAGATTTAACCTACCACTTATCTTCAGATTTTATAATATTGGTATATTGGTGAAATATATGTATGCATATATTGAAGTAATATAGAATTAAGGAGGAAATGTGGCCAAAAACTATACTGTACTAAATTTGAAAACCTAAGAGAAGATGAATGTTTGAAATTATGGAATTTATCAAAACTTAACCAAGAAGAGACCAACAGTTTAAACAGACCCATAATATATGAGGATATTGAAAGTGTGATAACAAACATCCCAACTAAAAAAAAAAAAAGCCGCAGGCTCAGATTGGATTTCAGAGATGATTTCTATTAAGTCATTCTAAGAGACCTACAGGTTACTAGCGCAAATCATTGCAAGAGATAGAGACAGAGGAAATTCCAATCCTTCTATGGAAGCCGAGCTATCACTATGAGTACACAAACAGGTAGATATGATATATTATTTATAATATTTATTGATATATATATATATATCCATTTCTTTAATGAACATAGATCCAAAAATTCTCGCCAAAATACTTGCAAACCGCATACAGGCACACATAAAAATTAGAATCCATCATGAAGAAGTGGCATTCATACCAGAGATGCATGGATGATTCAAGATACATAAATCAATAAAAGACATAAATGACTGAAAGACAATAACCACATCATCATCTCAATTGATTTGAAAAAGGCCTTCAACAAAATTCAACGTGCTTTCATGTTTAAAAACCTAGAGGGAATTGTACTGGAGGGATAATGTTGGGTGTGGATTTGTTGTATATAGCTTTAATTATGTTAAGAAATGTTCCCTCGTGGAGGGATCATTTCTTAACATAATTAAAGCTATATACAACAAATCCACACCCAACATTATTCTAGATGGGGAAAAATTAGAAGGGTCCCTCTTAAAGTGAGGAATCTGGCAAGGCTGTCCCCTATCTCCACTCCTTTTCAATATAGTGCTTGAAAAACTTGCTAGAGAAACAAGTAAAGAAAATTAAAGGGTTACTAATTGGAAAAGAGGAGGTCATACTATCCCTTTTATGCAGATGACATGATTGTTTACCTAAGGGATGGCAGAATTTCCACCAGAAACCACCTAGAAACAATTAACAGTTTTCAGTAAAGTGCTGGGATACAAAATTAACTTAGAAGAATCAGTGACCTTTCTTCATACCAATGACAAGCAATTGGAGAAGGAATACAAGGAGGCGTTTCCATTCACGACAGCCTCCAAAAAGTAAATATCTTGGAACAAATCTGACCAAAGACAGTAAAAATCTCTCCAATGATAATTTAATGCCCTAAAGAAGGTGATTGAAGAAGACACCAGAAAATGGAAGGATCTCTCATGTTCATGAATTGGAAGAATTAATACAGTAAAAATGACCATCCTGCCCAAAGTAATATATAGATTCAATGCAATTCCATATAACTCTGCATGAGTTACTTCACAGGACTAGAAAAAATATTGTAAAGTTCAAATGGAAAAATAAAATACCCTGGATAGCCAAAGCAACCCTGAGCAAAAAGAGCAATTCATTGGGAATTACTCTACCAGACTTCAAACTATATTACAGGGCTGTGGTCATAAAAGAAACCTGGTATTGGCACACAAACAGACCAGTATATCAATGGAAATAAATTTAGGATCCAAACCTGAGCACATAAAATATAAGCCACCTCATATTTGGCAAAGAAACCAAGATGACTCAATGGAAGAGAGACAGCATCTTCAACAAATGGTGTTGGCAAAAGTGGATCATCAACTGTAGCAGAATAAAATTCTTTTGTACACCCTGTACAAAAATCAACTCCAAATGGTTTAGAGGACTCAATGTGAAACTCAACACTCTGAAAATGACAAAAGAAAACATGGGCAGCACCCTATGAGCACTAGGCACAGAAAATCTTTTTTTTTATCTCTAACCCTCATTCCACTGTCTTCCATGAACCTTACATGTAGAACTTTCACTGTGGATGTGTCATCAAGGACTGTGTATCTCTCAGACCTACATTCTCTAAGTGTGACCAGCTGTGGAACTCTGCATTATTCTCCATGTGTTACAAAAAGAAGCTTTTTTGATGTACAGTCTACTTGTTTGCAAATATAACGATCCATATTTAGCATATGATAAGAAATTTCATTAATCTCAATGCCTGAGAGAGATAAGAGTTTTCTCTAGATCTATGTCCTCTCCAATAATGTGTATTTTGCTCTGTTTACAACACCACCCATATGTTCATTGAGAATGTTTCAAGTCCAATTACGCAACTGTTGATTAGCCCCGAAATAACAGTGCCACCACTGGGCCAATAAGAGGTACTTGCCTGAGGCATTCATTATGATTACTAGCCTTTAGTGCTGGGTTGAGCCATTAATTGGTTTTCTCCCTTAGCAGCTTTCATAGTATTGTCTATAACGATGAGAGGTAGCCTTTTAGTAGAAGGTTTTCTGGTCAGTTCCTTCTCCATTGCTCTCACACCTGTGTCTTCAGTGTGTCCTGTCTTCAGTGGTAAGGGGGTAACAAAGAGCTCTGTGTTATTTTGAGAGTCTCTTGGACTACTCTGACTAGCTGTTTGAGGGAAGTCTCTCCTGTCTAGCACTGTGCTCTTTGCCATACAGTCCCTACATATACACATGCTTTAATATTCAGACACCACATGTGTATTTCTCAAGATTTTTGAGCCAATGAATTTCCCTGTCTTCCCTAGGCCCCTAAGCTCCATTAATCTCTCCTATCTCTCTCTGTCTTACCTCCCTCCCCATCCCCAGTCCATGTGCCTCTATTATCTGCACCATCCCCTCTCCTGACACCACCCCACCATAGTCTCCCGCATGTCCCTCTTTCTTCTCTTCCCCCAAACTCCCATTTTCTTTGCCTTCACTTGTAACTTCTGTTCCCTGCTTTTCCCTTCCTTTGGGCTCTTTCTTTCCATTGACCTCATGTTTCTTTTGCATTTTCCTGGCTCATACTGTTATATCATGGTATATACTCACATATAAGGGATTGGTGTTATGACCTGCAAATGAGGGAGAACATAAAGTCACTTGAAATTCCGAGTTTGTATTACTTCACTGAGTATAACAATCTCTAGTTCCATCAATTTACCTGAATATTTCATAATTTCACCTTACTACTGGATAGAACTCCAGTATGTTATTCTACTATTATCCAATCATGGTAGCTAAAAAATTAAAGAAAACTACAATGTCTCTCAACTAACAAATGGATAAAGATAATGTGGTACATTAACAAAAGCATTTATGAAATTAAAACTCACAAATAGTATTATTGATAGATTATGAATAATATTATGTTTGTCCTATGATAAAAAAATATAATGTATGCAATCACAATAGCCAAGGATTCATGCTAGGAGCTTATCAACAAAGGAATGGAGAAGGAGAATGGGAGATACATACATATATATATATATATATATATATATATATATACACACACAATAGAGTATTATTCACCAGTAAAGAATAGAATCATGTCATTTCCAGAAAAATTGATAAAAATGTAGTTCCTTCATATTAAATGGAAGCCAAACTCAGAAAGATAAATATTATGTTTCTCTCATAAGTAGAATAAAGATATCTAGATTTAGACAAAAAACAAATAAACAAACCAACAACAACAAAAAAAAACAAGATAGTAGATGAAGGACTATCTGGGAAGAGGGAAGTATCAAGGAGTAATTTCTGGCAATGAATATGTTGAATTTATGTACTGTAGATGTGTAAAAATATAATGAAAACCAATAACTTTCTTTGTTTAAAAATATTTGAAATTTAGAATAAATGATTATTTAAGCCCAAAACTTAAAATGTTTTTAATATATTTTCTCTAGTTAACCTTTATTTTTTTATTTTTAACCATATTCAGTGTAATGGGACCAGATAGATATAATAGAAAAAAATTTATATTTTGTGACTTATCCATTGAAAACACTTTTATTGCCCTTGTTTCCAGTCCTAGATTTTCTCTTCATAGTAAAAGCACAGAACAATAAAGCATCGATACATTGATAAACTTATATTTTCAAAGCATTTTTTATTCTGATGTTTAAAATATGCTGCTAACAACCATCTTTAACTCCAGTTACAGGGTATCTGATTTCCTCTTCTGATCCCTGTGAACACTGCATGCTTTTGGGTATACTTAAAGAAAGGCAGGCAATACAGCCATACACATAATCAAATATTAAATAAAATATTTTATACAAAGCCTGGAGAGGTGGCTCCCCTAGGACTTAGGTTACCTCTGAGGGGAAAGTTATCCCTTAAGACTCTGGGCCAAATTAGAATGGGCATTAAATATGGTCGTTAAACATCCAGAAAGGCTAAGTTACACCAGCCTGATGCTTTTAACTATTGTGTAATATTTTAGAAAAGGCATGGTCAAAATTTTGGTTAGACATAATGTTATGACAAACTAGTTTTTTCCGCATTCTTTTGATCTTATATTACTCTAAAATATGCATACATACCCTCCACCCATATACCAAAAATTCCTAACTGTGAAAATAAATGATAGCTTAGTTCTATAACTTGTTAAGGGATTCACAATATAAGCGCACAGTTTCAGATCATGAGAAATATAAAAGTTTCCCTTACACCTCGGTAATTGGCACTAGCATCCACAGATGAGGGATACCATTCGGCATTTGTTTTTCCTGGACTGTGTTACTTCACTTAATATGATATCTTATAGTTCCATCCATTTACCTACAAAGTTCATGATGTCATCTTTCTTTACCGCAGCATAGAACTCCATTGTGCTGCATGGAATCTACGGCACTATGCACAGTGAAGAGAGTGCCAAATGTGCTCCCTTATGACACCATCTATCAGATCTTCAACAATTGCAACTGTCCGGGTCTAAGAGACAAACCCAAGGTCATCATTGTGCAGGCCTGCAGAGGTGGTGAGTTCTCAGATGGACAATCAGCTAGCTGTGAGGATTGTAACATGGGTTTTACATCTAGGGGAAATACTTGTAAACCTAATCTAACTTATACAAATAATGAAATTGATAGGAAATGCTATCAAGTGTTGTATCATGAGAATTTCCCTGGCTTATTAAATATATATAAATGAATAAAATGGTAGTCAAATCAAGGCAAGCCTGTATATTTTTCTTTAGATCATTCTTGGCCTTGAACTTTTCTCCTATTTACTTTAACCTCTTCTTATAGCATAGTGTAGACATGGGGCATAAAATGATTCATTAGCCTCTTTGTCACACAACCTTGGCAGAATTATCAAAATAACCCAACATAAAATAAGAAAATAGTCATTTAGATTGTTTTACAACTAAATTTATACTCTCAATTCCTATGCCTAGAAAAATGTTTTCATTTTTAACTGGGGTTCCAGATCAAGAATAGAAGTAAAATCACTTTTACATGTTATATTATGTGTTGCTCCTAATATAAAGTGAATTATCAAGACATTTAATGAGGACAATCTAGTTTTATTTGTTATGGAATAAGGGCCTAATTATTTTTACTCATGTGATATGGCAACTTCTGGTGTTGGCAGCTGCCAGATTATATCAGCACCTGCCGAGAGTTTTTAGTGAATTGGAGAAATACCATCGTCTTTAAGAACATCTGTGATGGACATTCCGTTTCTGAAGATATGTCCTCTGAAAGTCCTCAAATCTATGAGAACTCAGTATGAAATACAACTAGTGACTTGAGTGCTGTCATTTTAAGTTTCTAAATTTTACTATTCTTGTTTTTTTTTCTTTTTTTAAATTTTTTTATTTTATATATTCTAAAAGATGCATATATACACTCTACACATAACTCAAAATTACAAATTCTAAAAATAAACTGTATGTTGATTCCCAAACATAATTAGAGATTCACATTTTTTTATTTTTAATTTTATTTATTTTTGTACGTGTATGAACGTACTGTCTGCATGTACCTTTGTGCACCCGTGTTGTGCAATGCTGTGGAGGTCAGAAGAGGGTGTAGGATTACCCTGGAACTGGACTTAAAGATGGTTCTCGCCTCCATGTGGGTGTTAGGGATCAATTCCTGGTCCTGTGCAAGAACACTGGGCCCTCTTAACCACTAGGCCATCTCTCCAGCCCCGAGATTCACATTTTAACAGTAAATTTGCATGCAGGTATAAAGATGTGTAACTTTACATTCTTTTTTTTTTTTTTTAGAATATGACTATATATCTTCCATCCATATTTGGTAATTACAATGTGTGAATATAAATGGTAGGACAATTCTAGAGCCCATTTAGAGATTCAAATTCGAATAGCATAGTTGCTTTCAGATACAATGAAATAAAATAATAAAGTTGTTCAGTTTGCCTGCCAACTGGGGATTTGGTGTTAGCATCCACAAATGAGGGAAACCATTCGCCTTTTTTTTCTGGGACTGTGTTACTTCACTTAGTATAATTGCTTCGAGTTCCATCCATTTACCAGCAAAGCTCATGATGTCATCTTTCTTTACTGCATAGAACTCCACTGTGTAGATGTACCGCATTTTTGTTATCCAGTCATCAGTTGAGGGGCATTTTGGGTTGGTTCCAGCTCTTTGCCATTGTGAAGAGAGCTGCAATAAACATAGCTGTGCATGTACCTCTGCGGTAGGATGCATAGGTTTCATCTTTTACTCCTTGACATTTAATAAGCTTCTTGAATATAGCTTCAGACTTATAGAACTATGATAAAGATAATAAGGAATTCCCATATACCCCACACTCAGCCCTACTACTGATATTTTATGGAATGGCACATTTATTCCATTTAATGAAACAGTAGAGAACATTTTATTAATTGAAATCCATTCTTAACTCAGATTTCCTGAGTTTTCACTCTGAGTTTTCACCTAATCTTTTTTCTGTTCTTGGATCCTATCCAGAATTCCATACTGCGTGTAGACATCATGTTCTCTTAAGCTTCTCTTGGCTGTGGAAGAGTCTCATAGTTCCTTGTTTTGTTCTGAGTAATAGTTTAGAGGAGCACTGCCCAGATATTTTGTAACATGTAGATCCATTGTTATTTTTTTTTCTTTTTCTTTTTTCCTGCTTTCATTTTAAAAAAATACTCTAAAGGGGCTGGAGATTGTTCAGCTGTTAAAAGCTTTTGCTGTTCTTCCAGAGGACATGAGTTCATTCTGAGTACCCATGTAAGGTGGCACATACCCATTTATAACTGCAGGTCTAGAGGGATCCTTTGCATTCTTCTAGTTTTCAAAGGCCCCTGCAAACACATGATGCCCATAGCCACCCCATGGAGATACACAAATAAATTTGAAAGCTATGATCAGGCTTGGATTCATGTTTAGATAGTAGCATGCTTATCATGTTCTATTAAGAATGCCTATTAGCAGTGTGACTCATTACTAGTGTTGCCTCCTTTTTCACCTGACTACACTATTCCTCAAACTTTTCCTCTAAAATTAATCCTATTTTCTTTTCTCTTTCATACTGTATTCTTTAAGTCACTATACATAGGTTATATATTATTAATGGGGACATCTGATCTGTCCTTAAGGGAAGGGTATCTATGCAAACTCTTTGAAATTCATCAGTTTGAAAAAAAATGTTTCTAATTTTGTGTTTAATAACTTGTTGACTTATTGAAGCATTACATTCCTGCTCATATGAAATTTTACTTTATGCTGTGAGGCATAATAAAAAAATCTTCATCGCACAATCTTCCATTTACTCTTGCTGTTTCTATCCCTTCCTCAAACCTCTCTTTTTCCTTTTGTACTTGAATATTTTCCTCTTAAATCCTCTTTTCCAAGATCATAGAATCAGATATTTTCCAAGAAACATAGTTCATTTTTATTAGAGAAGACTTTTGGAAATGAAAGTTCTAGATATGGTCATTCATGCTAGAAAACTGTTAGTTATAGGCTCTGAAATCCGAAAGAACAAGAAATCTGTGGGTGTATCTTAATTATATTACATGTAATATATCTATCTTTAAATATTTTTGTGTATGTATGTATATATTTATCCACAAATATCAATCTACTTGTTTCCTCAATTCCAGTTCACTACTCCTTGTAATATTTTAGAGAGTTCTCTTGTTGATCTACAAATCTTCATGCCAACACTGAGAAAACTGACTCCTATTATCCATCCCTATTTACATAAATATTTGATTCAATATATATGTATGTATAAAGATATGTATAAGAACTGATCTATATTTTGATGGGAAACCTGTTTATTAACTAGACTTTTGTATATAGCTTTTTTTTTTTGCTTGAAGTTTTACAGATTCTACCAATTTCCAAATTTACCTGCATCAGCAGTTTAGTCCCCAAACTCCCTCAAGACTTTAAAATACATATGTAATGTATTTACATTTCTTGTCTACATTCTGCATTCAATCTTCAAATGCATACATTAACACTATGCTCTGTGCTGTACAGCTCTATTGGTTTTGGCAGACGCTTAAAATCTTGTTTTCATTCTTAAAGTATTAAAATTTTTCCCAGCCTCAAAAATTCCCTTGGGCTTCACCTAATCAATTCTGATGTCCATATCCCTAGCTACAGGAAATTTATTTACCATCTCAACAGCTTTGTCTTTTGCCATTCCAACGGCCATAAAATCACCATCAAACAGTATGTAACCTTTTTATGACAAGTTTCTTTCTCTTAGCAAAGGAAATTTAAGATTCACCCATGTTTCCTTGTGGCTTGGTAGATCAATGCTTTATATTACTGTATGAATGTAGAAGAGTTTGATGCTCATGTATCCACTGAAATCCTTTTTTGTGGCTTTCAGTTTGGTTGATTCTGAGTAAACTCTCTTTCAATGTGTAAGTGTAATTTTCAGAACATAATTTCTGTAATCTATTTTTAAAAAACTTAGCAATATTTATTTATTTATTTATTTATTTATTTATTTATTTATTTATGTTTTGTGCATTTCATACATTTCCTAATCAAATTTTGACTCATTTATCCTTCCTTGACACACACTCTGCCAGAGCTCATGCATTCTGCCATACGTGTTTTGCAAAGTTTTCTTAGTTAATTTTTTGGATTTTTCTATGCAGAAGTTTTCTGTTTGGACCGAAGTTTACTGCTTTAGTCAGTTATTTGACCCAGGTCTATAGCCATACCACCCTGAATGCACCCAATCTTGTCTGGTCACACTTAGTAATATTTTTGAACAAGGGATTAAGATTATACTTAGCTCAAGAAGAGGGCATCAAGTGCTTATTCAAATAGGTTACATCTTCATCCCATAAGTAAAAAAAGATGTCCTACTACCATGAGACCATTCCATCAGTCGCTATCATTGTGTTTGGATATTAGCCATTCTAAAAAATATGCAATGGCATGATAATATTTTAATTTTCAATTGTTTTTAATAAAGATTATTGAGGATCTATTAACATTTTCAAACTCATTTTTGTTTTGTTTTCTTTGGTTTTGTGTAAAGGTCTTCTATGTACTCTAGGCTCACTTTCCCCTGAAACTAAAGATCCTCCTCTATGAGCCTCTTTAGTCCTAGGGCTGTAGGTCTGTGGATATGTTCAAGGTAAGGAAGAGGGAGGGAGAGGCACAATTCCAGTCTTTTGTCCACAGAAACCTGAGGATTTCTCCTAATTATTTAGTGGCCTCAACAAAGCTTTAAATATAATTCATGGCTTTGTCATAAAAGAACAATTCCTGGAGTAGCCAGTACTAAGCAGAGCTAGGAATTAAGCATGACTATTAACATTGGAGGGATGCTTTGAAAGAGACACTCATGTGCATGGTTGTGGGTATCATTAAGACAGAGATATATTTAGACTGGACACTGGCTTAAGTCCCATTAGTGAATCTCCAAGACCCCCTGCAGAGGAAGTCTGGTGACTCATATTTGCAGGACATTTCAAGAGATTCCCCCATGCATAGTCCCCTAGGACTTAGGTTGCCTCTGAGGGGAAAGTTATCCCTTAAGACCCTTGGCAAAATTAGAATGGGCATTAAATATGGTTGTTAAACATCCAGAAAGGCTAAGTTACACCAGCCTGATGCTTTTAACTATTGTGTAATATTTTAGAAAAGGCATGGTCAAAATTTTGGTTAGACATAATGTTATGACAAACTAGTTTTTTTCCTCATTCTTTTGATCTTATATTACTCTAAAATTTGCATACATACCCTCCACCCATATACCAAAAATTCCTAACTATGAAAATAAATGATAGCTTAGTTCTATAACCTGTTAAGGGATTCACAATATAAGCGCACAGTTTCAGATCATGAGAAATATAAAAGTTTCCCTTACAACTCGGTAATTGGTGCTAGCATCCACAGATGAGGGATACCATTCAGAATATGTTTTTCCTGGACTGTGTTACTTCACTTAATATGATATCTTATAGTTCCATCCATTTACCTGCAAAGTTCATGATGTCATCTTTCTTTACCGCAGCATAGAACTCCACTGTGTAGATGTACCATATTTTCTCTATCCACTTGTCAGTTGAGGGACACATGGGTTATTTCAGCCAGTGCCCAGGTTATAAAGATGAAAATTTGCTCATGCTTCCAAAAGGGAAGCCTGGTCTACAAAACTTGAATTTGTCCTAGAGAGGATGGGACTGGTAATTGAAAAGCCAAAAGGAGCCAGGGGCTTTCGCCCCCACCCCTCAAAAAAACTCTGAATGACCCTTGAGGACCAGCTCCTCAAGTGACCTTGAGAAAAAAAAAACTGTTAGCTAATCTGGACTAACTGTGTTGCCTTAAACATCCAAAAGGAAAGTGTGACCAGAAATAAGTAAATAGTATGTCCTGAGAAATTGTACTTCAGATACAAATCTTGAGATCTTAGTCAAAAGACAAAAATTAAAAACAAAAAAAAGAGCACAGTTTTTTTTTCCTATGTTACTGGCAAATGCAACTATCCTGTGGCTGTCACTGCTTTTTCCGTCCTTCAAACACATGAGACACAGCTTTTTCAACCTTCTAATATGGACTGAAGTCTCATGTCTTTCCAAGAAACTTCCAAACCTTTAGTACCAGATAGGGACTGCTGAGATATCCAAATTGTGGACTGAGCTACTACTGGGGTTTCAGGCTCTTCAGAGTATAGACTTCCATTGTTGGACTACCCAGGCTCTATCATGGAGACAAGTAATACAGGAAGATCAAGGCAGGACCTGGTGCTTACTGGACCTCATTTGGTGACCACGGGAAGGGAAAACCCCAATGTGGAGCACAAGGGCAGAACTGATGGTGGTTTGGGCTTGCCAAAGAGGAAACTTCAATCATGATACCTTTCAGTCTATAAAGAAAATAATCATAAGCTGAAGATCTTAAAACCTATAATATATGTGGCATCCATATATGCATATTTTGGAGTGATGCATATTGGAAGGAATAACAACAACAGCAAAAATACTGGGTCAAAGAACTTACTGAAATGGTGAACTTCTGTTTGAAACAGTAATCTTCTGCATCGATAGTTTTGAAAGAGACAGAGAAAAAGATGAAAATCATGTTTGTCAGAATGCATGAGCTCGGCTGGGGTGGGGGGGCAGGGAGTTCAATTTGATTTGAAATTTTGTATGAAATTCTTAGGTTCAATAAAAACTGGCTTTAGAGAGAGAGAGAGATTTAATTGCATTTACAATTTTCACACAAATAAATTTGATTGGTTTGAAGCTATTATCTTTAAAAGGTGACAAAGAAACTGATTTGAGACAAAAGGGTGGTTCCTAAGGGATGTCTGAGTACCTTAGAATTGATAAAGTAAAATGTGTAGACTACAAGGATGCAGGAAAGGAGTATATTTTTTTTAATATAAATACAGTAAAGCACCTGCATTGGGAGTACCAGAGAAGGGCTGGTGAATGGATCAAGCTGTACCCAAGGTCATACACATTCAGGACTTAGGCCTGGGTCATTGCTATTTTAAAATAAAATATCTTCAGCCAATAGATTCTCAGCTAATTTTGGGGCCTCATGCCCAATGATTACTTCTAGGTAAGGGAGTGCTGATCTTGAAAGGAAAGAGTTTAGACAGACTGAAAAGCTCTATGATGGATGTACTCACACCAAGAAACATCTGGGTATGCAAATATGGGCCTAAAATATGACAGAATGCATGAAATCTGATGGGGAGTATGGGAGGTATGGAGAGAGAGGGAGTGTAAACATGACTAAGATATATTGTATGAAATGCCCCTAAATTCAATAAAATGCACATTGATCAAAAATAAAAATAAATAAAATGAAATATATGTGTACAAAGCAATAATGCCTCTATCTAGGGAGCCTTCACAACAAATATTGTCTTTAAATTCTTGCTTTTCAGCTTTTGAGAGGCTTCTGACTCTAGTGTCAAGGGCTATTCTCCCTTCCTTTGTCCCCATAGTTTGCTCTGTCTTTTTATCCTGCCTCAGAACCATGCAAAGCTACTTTTGGCCCATTTTCTAATTGAGTTGGTTGACTTCTTGTTTAATAAGTTCTTTGCATATCTTATTTATAAATACTTTATTAGATGAGTGTTATGTAAATATTTCCTTATACTCTGTAAATTATATTTTCATTATTCTAACAGAATCTTTCATGAAGCAGAAGATCTCAACTCTAATGAAGTCCAACCTTTTGTTCATGGATTGTGGTATGTGAGTTCGAAGTTTATGTTGCACTAACAAACCCAAAGTCATATGCAATTTAACCTATGTTTTACTTCTACTACTAAGAAATGTTATGCTTAACTATGACCCATTCTGAGCTATTTATTGTGAAAGTTGTATTGTCTTTGTCTATGGTCTTTTATTTGCCCTTAGATGTGCAATTGTTCTAACTCAATTTCTTGAAAAGACTAACATCTTTCCAGATGATTACCTTTGGGTTTTTTGTCAAACATTATTTGGCTTTATGTGCGGGTCTATTCATTGGCTCTCTATCCTTACACATTGATCTATGTAGCTGTTCTTTTGCCAATACCATTACATTTTGCTTAATGTAGACTTATAATAAGCCCGAAAAAGTTAGCATGAATCCTTCAACATTTTTCTTTAGTTATATATCGTCTATTCAATGTTTTCACTTTTTCTGTGCACTTTATTATCAGGTTGTCAATATCCATAAAATAGTTTTCTGTGATGCTGATGAGGATAGGACTGAATCTATAAAATTTGGAAAAATTTATTTCATAAGAATATTGGGTCATTAAACTCATGAAAACAGAATACCTTCTAATAGATTTAGATTTGTAAAAAATTTGGCAGTGTTTCATCATTTTTCATCATATAAATCACATAGAGATTCATTCAATTTCTATGTACACATTTCATTGTGAGGTGGATTACAATTGTAAATCTTATTTTTTAAATTTAAAGTTGCAAGTATTTGTTACTAGAATGTTGAAAAGCAAAGCAACCGAGCTTTAAATCTTATGTTTGAATTTTTGATGAGTGGTAGTGCACACATTTAATCCCAGGACATTATTGGAAGAAGAAGGTTGATCTCTGTGAGACTGAGAGCAGCCTGGTCTACACAAAGATTTCCTGGTAAACTGGGGCTTTAGGAAGACTGTGCTTAAAGTTTATTATTAGTTTCCAATAGTATAATTGTTGCTGGTGATTCCTTAGTATTTTCTCTGTAGATAATTGCATCATCATTTTATAGCCCTATTCCTTCCTTACCAATCATCATGCATTGTTTTACTTTTCTTTATGCACTAGCTAGGACTTCCATTTTAATGTTAAAAAGGACAAGCAGAGAGAATATTTTTGCCCTGTGTCTTAGTTTGCTTCTCTATTGCTGTGATAATACATAGCCCAAAGACAACCTGGGAAGGAAAGGGTTCATTTCACCTTCAGCTTACTGTTCATCATGAAGGGAAAACAGGACAGAAGATCAGGAGACAATCCTGAGGGACAGGCCATCGAAGAGTACTGCTTACTGGCTTGTAACCCTGCCCTCTTATAAAATCAAGGACAACTCACAGTGGTCTGCACTCTCCTATATCACTTAATAATTAAGAAAATGCCCCTCAAGCCAACCCAATGGAGGAAATCCCTCAATTGATTCCTTCTACGCACATATGTCAGGTTGACAACTGAAACAATCCAGCACACCAGCTTACCATACTTTGGGTAAAATATCCAGTTTCTTGCCATTTAAGGTTAGGTGCAGATTTTTGTAGATGTTCCTCAACATGAGGAAATGCCCCAGTTTTTATTCCTAGTTTGTTGAGAGTTTTTAATCATAAAAGGGTATTAGACTTCCCAAATAAATTTCTTTGCAAATTTCTTTTATGATTTTTTTTTCATTCTGTCTGCATGGCAGAATATACTAATTGATTTCCGAATATTGAGGCTGGCTTATATTTTGTGGTGATCTTGTAGATAAAAATGGACTAGCGAATGAATTGTAGTTCAGAAGTTGAGAATGATAGCACTCTAAGCACATACCATAGTATGAAAAGCCTTTTTATTGACAAAGGAAGACATTTATGGATAACATCATGCTTTCCAAAAATGGCCTGGAAGACAGTATTGAAAGAACATAGAAAGGTCTGGTTTGATCATCATACTGGTTTCAAAGGAGGGAACACAATTTCTTTCTTATTTCTTTGTCCACATGTGAGAAAGAAGGAAGGATAAAGGATTGAGTATTTCATTCTTATCCAGGTTATTTAAATTTATTTTGCAATTCTAGAGTCAAGAACATTTTCACTCCATGAGATAGTGTAAGCATCACATGATCAGGGCAGATGTTGACTTCACAGAGAAAGATCAAAAATAGAGGAAATGAGGAATAAAAGGTACACTGGTAATTTCTATATTATTTTTGTATGAGATGGATAAAGGAAAATCTAACAAAAGAAAAATAGCTGGAATGTTGTCAAATGTTTGACCCTTCAACGATTTAACCAGAATAACAAGAAATATGACTTACTGATATGTGTTACATATGTCATATAATCCTACTTTGTCCTGCTGAAAAAAATATATTTTCTGTATGATTAGATTGAGTTTGCTAATATTTTATAGTTCTTCATCTGTATGCATGGAAAATGTTTGTCAACATTCTCCACTTCAAATAATGTATAGAATCTGAATTTGGTACATAAATAAGGATAGTCTCATAGATTTATTTAAGAAATATTCCAACAGGTGGGCCTGTTGCCACTAGGGCACTAAGGTGCATAGAGATTGGGGGCATCAGCTGGACCACCTGGAGCACAAGGTAGGGGCTGAGCCCTTCATCCAGGCAGATTATTGGATTATTGGTTTGTGCAGCTGTAGGGGTGGAATTGCCCAGTTAGCTGGAACAAAGGTGGAATTGTTGCCACTAGGGGACTCGGGTGCATAACATAGAGATCCGGGGCTTCAGCTGGACTACCTGGAGCACAGGGTACTGGCTAAGAAAGCAACACCACCTCCCCCTGGAATTGCAGAACGAATGTTCAAGTGGGACTACAGTAGTGATTCCAGGGCACAAAGCAATAAATGTAACAGCAAAATTGACACAATTCCAGTCCTGGAATACGAGGCCCCCACAACCAACCAAGAGGAACTGGCTGGGAGGAAGCAGAGTGACCACAGTGCTCAGCATGGTACCAATCCAGTCGATACCTACCCAGTTTTTGGAGAAGCTTCAGAACAGAAAGGGAAGTTTGAGCTAGAGCTTCCAATGTATGACTAAATTGAAAGCCTGATACCTAGACAAATCAACACTCCATAAACAAGGAAAAAATAACGAAGGAATCTAAGGAAGAAAGCAAAACCAGCCTTCAAAACAGGGAAGAGACATTTGAGATTCACACCCTAATACAAACAAGAAAACCCACATGCAAAAAAACACAAGAACAACATGGGAAAAGCACAGAATAATTCCACACCAAACTCTACCAATCCTACAGAAGAATCCTACAATGAAATTTCCCTAGAGATAATCCAGGACACAGATCTTAGAAGAATAATCATAGACATATTCAAATAAATCAAAGAATATGAAGAACAAATCAGAGACCTAAGGGGAGAGAATGAAAAATCAGGAGGTTCCTAGAAGGAGAGAATGATAAACTGGAAAGAACTAAAGAGGGAGAATGACAAAAACTGGAAGGAACTAGAAGAAGAGAATAACAAACTCCAGAAGGAAGTGGCAACACTGAAAAGATCCCCTGCTGAAATGAATAAGGAAACCAACCAGCAAAGGAAGGAACTACAGGAAGAGATTGAGAAGCTCTAAAAGGAAGTAAAAATATAAAAGAAATTACAGGACAAAATGAAAAAAGGAAATTGAACACTCATTCAATCAAGAGGAAAGGACAGGAAAAAGCCTCAGAAGCAGAATAGAGGAAGCAGAAAAAAGAATGTCAGACTTGGAAGATAACACCAAACAACTATAAAGCTCAAGTAAAGATTATGAAAAACAATATACAAGAGTGGAACAACCAGGAAATGTGAGACACTATGAAAAGATCAAAATTCTGCATCATAGGAACAGAGGAAGGAGAAGAATCCCAAGAGAATGGTATTGATCAGATCTTCAACAGAACATTGGATGAAAATTTCCCCAAACTAAAAAATGACAAACCCATACAAATACAAAAAGCATATAGAACACCAAGTAGACAAGATCAGAAAAGAAACTACCCATGCCATATCACAGTTAAAATACTAGGTACCCAAAGCAAAGACAAAATTCTGAAAGCCACAACAGAAAAAACAAGGTACATATAAGGGTAAAAACATCAGAATTGAAGCTATCTTTTCATTGCAAACTATTAAAGCAGAAGAGTGTGGAGCAAAGTATTCCCAGTGCTCAAGGACTATAGATGCCAACCCCGGTTACTATACCCAGCAAAAATGTTGATTGTAGTTGAAGGAGAAAAAAAATCTTCCATGACATAAACAAGATGTTAAACTACATGCCTGGAAAACCAGCCCTTCAGAGAATACTTGAAGGAATTCAGAAGACAGAGGAAAGGAGCAACTATCCCCGGGCATCTAGAAAGAGAGATTAATAAAAGCATAACTGCAAAAGTTGAAAACTAGACCAAAAATGAAAGTGGAAAATAAGGTGAAAGGAAGCAACACACATCTCTCAGTTATAAACTTAAATATGAATGTACTAAAGTCTCCAATCAAAAGACATAGACTGGGAGAATGGATTAGGAAACAGAACGCAAACATATGTTGTCTACAAGAAACCTATCTCAAGCTCAAGTATAGGCACCAGATTAACTCAAAAGGATGGAAAAATTATTCCAAGCAAATGGTACCAAAAATACGCAAGAGTTGCTACTTTAATATCAGACAAAATATACTTCAAAGTAAAAGTAATCAGAAGAGACAAAGAGGGCCTTTACATTTTTATCAAATGGAAAACTAACCATGAAGTTTTCACAAACCTGAATATATATGCACCAAATTCTGTTGCACTGAAATTTATAAAAACACATCTTCAGGACCTCAAGGCAAAGATTAATCCTAGCACAGTCATAATCAGGGACTTCAGTACTACACTGGACAGGTCAGCCAGACAAAAAAAATAATAAATAGAGAGACATCTGAAGTGAACAATACATCAACTGGTACTCACAGACATCTATCATGTATTCCACGCACACACCAGAGAATATACTTTCTACACAGCAGCCCACTGAACATTCCAAAACTGACCACATACTGGGACACAGCAAAAACCTCATCAAATACAAAATGATTGAAATAATTTTATGCATTCTATCAGACCACAGCACAATAAATCTCTATATCAACACCAGGATAAGCCCTACTATCTACAAGAATACATGGAGACTAGCATCCACATATGAGGGACACCATTTGTCGTTTGTTTTTCTGGGACTGTGTTACTTCACTTAACATAATGTCTTCCAGCTCCATCCATTTACCTGCAAATTTCATGATGTTGTCCCTCTTTACTGCTGCATAGTATTCCATTGTATACATGTACCACATTTTCTCTATCCACTCGTAAGTTGAAGGGCACCTGGGCTGGTTCCAGCTTTTTGCTATTGTGAACAGAGCTGCAATAAACATAGCTGTGCATGTATCTTTGCAGTAAGTTGTGTCTTGTGGGTATATACCCAGGAGTGGTATGACTGGGTCAAATGGAAGGCTCATTTTGAGTCTTCTAAGGGTTCTCCACACTGCTTTCCATAGTGGCTGTACAAGTTTACATTCCCACCAGCAATGGATGAGTGTTCCCCTTTCCCCACAACCTCTCCAGCACTTGGTATCATTCGTGTTCCTGATCCTAGCCAGTCTTATTGGAGTAAGGTGATATCTCAGAGTGGTTTTAATTTGCATTTCCTTAATTATCAGAGATGTTGAACACTTCTTAAGATGTTTCTCGGCCATCTCTAACTCCTCCTCTGTGAAGTCTCTATTCAGATCTTTGCTCCATCTTTTGAATGATTCATTTGTTTTCTTTCTTCTTTGTTTTT
The DNA here is from genome assembly GCA_009823505.1 of Rhizomys pruinosus. Taxonomy (NCBI): domain Eukaryota; kingdom Metazoa; phylum Chordata; class Mammalia; order Rodentia; family Spalacidae; genus Rhizomys; species Rhizomys pruinosus. The sequence continues at coordinate 328,782 of VZQC01014730.1, forward strand.
TGAGTAGCTTGTATACTCTGGAAATTAATGCTTTGTCAGATGTATCTGCTGTGAAGGTTTCCTCCCACTCTGTGGGTCTTCTCCTCACTTCCTTTATTGCTTCCTTTGATGTACAGAAGCTTTTGAGTTTAATGAGGTCCCATTTGTCAATTGTCGATCTTATTTCTTGTGCAGCTGCTGTCTGATTTAGGAAGTCTTTTCCTACACCTATGTCTTGTAGTCTGCTGCCAAGCTTCTCTTCTATCACCTCCAGAGTTTGGGGTTTCACGTTGAGGTCTTTGGTCCATCTGGAGTTGACCTTTGTACAAGGTGAGAGGTAGGGGTTTAATTTCATTCTTCTACAAGTGGTGATCCAGTTTTGCCAGCACCACTTGCTGAAGATGCTGTCTTTCTTCCATTGTGTCTTCTTGGCCCCCTTGTCAAATATGAGGTGGCTGAAATTGTATGAGCTCAGGTTTGGATCTTCAGTTTTATTCCATTGGTCAACTGGTCTGTTTTTGTGCCAGTACCAGGCTGT
>VZQC01014730.1:335980-349051 GCA_009823505.1 Rhizomys pruinosus
ATATATATATATATATATATGCATGCATACATTGAAACAATACAAGTTGGAGGGAACAACAACAAAAGAACTGGGACAAAAAATAATCAAACCCAACTGAAACATTGAAGTTCTCCCAAAAGCAATAATCCTCTGCTTTGAAAAATCTCTGGAAACTCTCAGAAAAAAGATGCAAGATGTGTATGGCAGAATGCATAAACTCTGAAGGGGTGAGGGGTATGAAAAGAGAAATGAGTCTAAATTGGATTGAGAAATGGTGTTTCATGTATGAACAAGTTTAATAACAATAAAAATATATTAAAAGTAAGAAATATTCCACAGGGGTTGTAGCACAAGCCTTGAATCTCAGCAGTCAGGGAGGCAGAAGCAAGTAGATCATGGTGAGTTCAAGGCAGCCTGGTCTACATACCGAGTTCCAGGACATCTTGGGATGCAGGAAGACCCTACCTCAAAAAGACCAAAAATGGTTAGAAATATGCTTTCTGCTTCAGCTTTCGAGAATGCATTAATGATATCATTTCTTTATTAAATATTTCATAAAAATTACCAATGTAGCATTGTAAAATTTATGACTAATTTTTAGAAAGTGATTATGAACTTTTGGATTCATTGATTTCCTTTGTATTGTTTTCTTTGTTTCTATTTCATTGATTTCTGCTTTGGACTTTATTTCTTCCTGTCTTTTGGGTTTAGGGTCCATTTGTTGTTGTCACTCAATTTTTTTTAGCTGTAGTCTTAGATCGTTTACTTGTTCCCTTTCTGTTTTTTTTTGTTTGTTTGTTTGATTTTTTGGTGTGTGTGTGTGTGTGTGTGTGTGTGTGTGTGTCTGTGTGTCTGTGTCTGTGTCTGTGTTTGTGTCTGTGGGCACTTCCAAAAACTGGTTCTTTGAAAGGATAAACAAGACCCCTAGCCCAGTAGTTAAGCAAAATAAAGAAAGAGCAACTCCAAATTAATAATTTTCATGATGAAAAGGGAAATATTGGTACAGAAAAAGAAAAGTTCAAGAGAACCATACAAGAAGACTTCAAAAATTTATACCCTACTAAGTTTCAAAACCTAAGAGAAATGGATGAATGTCTGAAATCCCGGGAATGAACAAAGAAGTTGAAAGTTTAAACAGACCCATAACATTAGAGGAAATTGAAGACAAACAAACAAAAAAAAAACCTCCCAGCTAAAAACAGCTCAGGCACAGATGGTTTCACAGCAGAATTCTATAAAACATTTAAAGAGGTCTTACAACATTTACTACTCAAACTTCTCAGACGGATACAAACAGAGGGAAATCTCCCAAACCCCTTCTATGAAGCCAACATCACTCTAATATCAATTCAATTTTTAAAATGATATTAATCTATTGAAAATAATTTTCTTTATATGAATTATAGTTTCTGTCTTTCACTTTCGTTGAATTTTTGAAACGTTCATACAATGAATTTTGATTATGCAGAGATCCTTTCCTACATGTTCACCTCCCCACTGCCTCTACCCAATTTCATGTAATCTAGTGTGAGTGAGTGTGTGTGTGTGTGTGTGTGTGTGTGTGTGTAAATACTGCACAAACTTGTGTCGCAAAATGTCCTTTGTATATTGAATATTAATTTGATTAGTTTCCAAATATCCCAGTCTTTTTCAGCCATATTTGCTATTTATTTTGAATTTAATTCTATTGTAGTTGGATAGAATAATTTTCCTGAATATCTTCTTTTTAAATGTATTAATGTATGTCCTATAGCCACCAAATCATTTATCTTGCAGAATGCTATTTATAAATTGGAGAATATGTAATCTGCTATTGGAAAGAATATTTCATATATTTCAAGTAAACTTTTCAAACATTATCACATCTTTGTTATAATCTTCTAATATCAGCTTTTCCATAATATTTTGACATTTAAAAACAATATTTTCTTTGTTATTTTATGTATATAAGTGCATTTCCTGCATGCATGCAAGTGCACTCATGTCGTGCAATGTCCACGGATGTCAGAAGAGAAGTCATATATGCTGGAACTGGAGATATGGACAGTTGTTTGCAACCATGTGGGTGCCTGGAGTTTAACCACTGTCCTCTGCAAGAGCAGGCAGCACCAGCATTATTAACTGCTGATTCATCTCTACAGCCCGAATTTTGGCGTTTCTTTTATTTTTGTTGTTGTTGTTGTTGTTTTACTTTCCCTTTGACCACAGTTTTCACTGTTAAGCAAGCATTTTTTTTCTCTTCTTGTCTTTATTCTGTGAACAAAGTTAAAGACTTCTAACCTCTTTATAGTATGGGAGATGTAACTGGAAATCTTTGGGACAATTTTTACAAATAACTTACTATTTCATAAATATAAATTATGAAACATGTTTAATCTATACGTAAGTTCAATCCCAATGGAAAAAGGTTTTCAACCAAATGTAATGTCATTCCTGTCTTAAAGCATCAGATAAACTATAGAATATTAACTATGATTTTATCATTTTTCTGAGGAGTAAAATTATCTATTTTCTAGGTTTCCACTATGGTGGCATATAATGTCTTCTGTGGTAAGTACAGTCTACATTCAGAATGGAATAACATTTAAAAGATTACATTTCTCTTTACAATCTTGTTACTCAATTTTATACAGAGAATTACTTTAGGGAATACTGGCATCTGGTCTCAGGCACATATTTTAATAATTAAGGTAACATTCTCATCACTTACTTCCCCTTCTAAACATGCTGTGCATGGTTTTGAGAACAATAACAAGTGGATATTTTAAGCAAATAACTACCATGCATAATATAATTAATTAGACTTGGTTCAAGACAATGTTGCTGATTGTTAAAACCCAAGAAAACAGTCAACACATTACAGAATGCAAAACGTAGCACTATTTTCTTAATAAAAATTAAATTCTGCACAAAATGCCCCTAAGAGCCTATGTTTTCTTTCTTCTAACATTTGAGTAACCATGAGAATATATGTATCTGAATACACCTCCCATGATAAAAGAAGTTGGTTGGAAGAATCAATAGGTAATTTTTCTGCCTTGTGTTATTTAAAATCCAAATTGCTTATGCACAGCTAGTAGTTCAGTATTGTCTTCCCATCAATCAAAACTATTTCTGCCATTTTCCCTTCATTGAATTTGTGATTTAAGCTGAGTTACTCAACCTTGTGTATTATGTTGTGGTAGTGACAGAGTGCTACACAAATTTTAAGTGAGGAAAAATTCTGATTACATCAACCATCTCAATTTATATTTTTAGAAACTGGGATTCAGAGATAGTGGATTGTGCTTTTATTTTTTATGAAGAGGAGCTAATATTCGGTCATTCAGTACATCTAATCAGTATCACATTGAAGAGATTGACTTCACTAATGCCAGTAAAAACAGCACACAGAAACATACAACACACTCTACAAAATTATATATACACAGTTGACTACTACATGTTTTGAGGAGTGGTTCTACAGTAAATAAGAAACAAAAGTCTATTTGAACCTAGATCAGTATAATATTTCCACCTTATTTGCTGGGTATGTTTTGGAAGACCCCCAGTGAATTCTTGAAATTTCAGATAATTCTCAAACTTAAATATACTATCAGGCAATCTACATACCTCACAATATTGTCATATAGGCCCAAAGTTAATCTATCATATCATGTTTTAAACTTTTGGGCCTTCTTTATATCACTACTTTCATATTTTGGGACTTACTGTTAAATAACCTAAATGTCATAGCAACACAAAAATTGTGACGCCATGAGTCTGTTTGGTAGTGCTCATATTGTCAATATTGTGGACCAACCAAAGATTCACACCCAATCATGGAATAGGAAGGCATGAGATATAATCATGACACTTTAAACATTGTGAATTTTAGAACATGAATAATTTAATTCTGGAATCTCCTGGTTAATGCTTTTAGATTGCTTTCACTGGTGACCAAACCTACATAAAATGAAAATATAGAGAAAAAGGGACTATTATCTTTTCTCTCTCCGACCTCTCAACTCAACTATGTAGGAACTCCAGTACAGGATTCTCCAAACAAGAGCTAAGCTACTCTTTCACCAATTTCTAACTGGGATTTTATTTTGAAATGCTAAGAGTGTCCATGTGTGCTGTTATTTACTTATGTTCAAACCAATCTTCAAGCAAGGGCAGTTGAAAGAAAGAATCACTTCTTTCAACCGGAACTAGTTTGGACAAAACCTGCTGTGTATGCTAAAGTCCTGAACATTCCTGTATTTAATCTCATGAAGTTGGGGTTTCTGGCTACTAAATAAAAGCATAGAATAGCTATGACTTTCATTTATACCAATTTATGTTCATCCAAGATGTGGGTAAAAAGTTATTGGAAAGAGATTAAAGATGAGAACTAAACTTTAAGCCCACATCTTATGGGAAATAAGATCAGAAATGAAACAGTGAGAAGTCCTTTGAAATCAGACAGACAACAAAGTTTCAAGAACTGAACTCAGACACTACTCAAAAGTGCCAAAATTTGATTGTATTAATTTGTGGAAAAATTTACCTTGGGACAGCATATGCTAAAAGGGGAGATGAGGAGGAAGGAGTAATTGGCTAAAGTAACAAAGCATCCCATAACAAATTTATATATTTATAGCAATACCTTCATGTATATGTATATACCAAGCTCCTTAAGGAGGCATTACAAAAAATTGCTAACATATTAACATATTTCAAATTTTCTCTTTACTTAAAACACTTATCTATAAAAAGAAAAAGGAATACATCTTTCATGCATTGGGGGAAAAGTATCAAAACAGAACTGCATTGAAGTAGACCAGCTGTATCTGGAGAAAAAGATGAGCCCTTGTAAATATTGTAATGGGATGACAAGAATGCATGATTATAGCAATAAAAGAAAGTATAACATTATATGTCAAAAATACATTATCTAAAAGAGATTTATCTTAATTGATAAACATGCTTGAAATTATAAAGTATAGCCAAAAGGGAATTATAAATTTTAAAAAGGATATCTGCCTTAAATTCTCTTAGAGCACATCAAATAAAACAATCTTGTATTGCTAGAAAAAAATGAGTAAGCTGAAGTATATGACAATAGATTGTATAAGCAAATTATATAGAGAAATCATGAAGAAATGACAGCACAGGATATAAAATTTACCAAAGTAAATTATGTAGACTGTGAGTCCCAGGTAGTGATAATAAAGTGAAGAGAATGGAAAATGTACTCGACATGCAATGACAAAAAGTTTACAGCTTTATTATAAACAATCTACATATTTGTATTAGTTATTTTACTAAAAAACAAGTTAAAAGAGAAAAGGTTTATTTTGGTTCACAGTTTGGCAGACCATAATCCATCAGAGCATGAAGTCCAGGGGCAGGGGAATGAAGCAGCTGGTCCCTAGAAGTTGAGGGGAAGAAAGCAGAGAGCTGAGTGCTGGTGCTAAAGTTCATTTCTCCTTTTAATTTCTTTGTTCTAAATCTGGGTTCCCAGCACATTGGATTGTGCCATCTACATCCAGTGTGGGCTGTCCCTCTTTTTTATGTCTTTTTGAAATAGGGTCCCCCTGTAGGCCCAGCTGGTCTGGAACTCTCTATGTAGACCAGGATGGCCTCTATCTCACAAAGATTGGCCTGCCTCTGCCTCCCAAGTGCTGGGATTAAAGGTGTGAGCCACTGTGCCCAGCCTCTCTTTCTTCTTTTTGATAACAGCATTCTAATGAGTGTTTGGTGATACCTTGTGATTCTGATTTACATTTCTTGAACGATTAGAGACATTGAACACTTATATGCTCCCTGGTCCCTTGTATCTCTTCTTNAAATAAATCTGACTTGATCAGGGTGGATGATATTTTCTATGTGTGCCTGTATATATTTTTGTGAGTTAATTGTTCATAATCTTACCATCTATGTTCATTAATGATATGGCCCTGTGGTTTTGTTTTGGTTGTGTACTTACCTGGCTTAGTTATTAAAATGATGCTGGCTTCATAGAAGGAGGTCTGGAGTTTTCTCCCTCTGTTTCTCTCCTTTTGAATAATTTAAGAAATATTGGTTATAGATATTCTTTGAACATCTAGTAGAATTCTTCTGTGAATCCATTTGGACCTGGTTAGTGAAGTTTTATATTGCAGTTTCAGTTCCTTATTTTGTATGGGTCTGCTTAAGTCTTGATCTCTTTTTGGTTTAACTTTGGTGGGTTCCCTGAATTTAGAAATTCATCCATTTCTTTTACATTTTCAAATTTAATGGATTGTAGATTTTTTTAAAATATTCTGTTATAATCCTCTGGAAGTTTGGTGATTTTTGTGATGTTTCTTCATTCATATCTGATGCAGTTAATATGTATTTAATCTCTCTTTTGATTTAATGGCCTAAGTTCAGTCTATCTTGTTTTATGTTTCAAAGAACCAGGATTAAAAGCAAAACAAAACAAAACAACAAAAAAGAACCATGATTTAGATTCACTGATTCTTTGTATTGTTTTCTTTATTTCTAGTTCACTAATTTCTGTTCAGAATTTTGCTATTTCTCCCCATTTTCTAGGCTTGTTTTTCCTTGTCTTTCCAGAATCTTGAGTTGTACTGTTATTCATTTATATGTGCCCTTTCTGATATTTTTTTAAGATGGTGATATATTTTTTAATGCTTTTATTGATGTTTTGGTATTTCAAACGTCATTTCTCAGTTCAGTTTAGACATATTTCCCTTTCCCTTTCCTCCACTCCACCCCAGATCATGCAATCTGCCATAACTGCCTCACACCATTCTCCCAGGTTTTTTTTTATGTTTGGGAATTCACATTTTCCTCCTTTAATTTTATATTACTCTAAAATATCAATACATACTTTCCACACATATACATTAATTACAGAGTCTGAAAGTAAGTTATGGATTGATTCTAGAGCCCGTTAAGAGATTTACATTACAACAACATAGTTACTTTCAGATAAACAGAAATATACCAATAATATTGTTCACCTTGTCTTTCATCTGGGGATTTGGTGTTAGCATCCACAGATGAGGGAGACCATTCACAGCTTGCTTTTTGGGGACTGTGTTACTTAGCATAATGGCTCCGAGTTCCATCCATTTACTAGCAAAGTTTATGATGTCATCTTTCTTTACCATTGAGTAGACAACATTGTGTAGATGTACCACATTTTTGTCATCCACTTGTCAGTTGAGGGGCATTTAGGTTGATTCCAGCTCTTCACTATTGTGAAGAGAGCTGCAGTAAACATGGATGTGCATGTATCTTTGCGGTAGGATGAGTCTTGTGGGTATATACTCAGAAGTGGTATGGATAGGTCAGGTGGTAGGCTCATTTTAAGTCTTTTAAGGGTTCTCCACACTGCTTTCACAGTGGTTGTACAAGTTGAAATTCCCACAAGCAGTGGATGAGTTTTCCCCTTTCCCCACAACCTCTCCAGCATTTGGTGTCTTTTGTGTTCTTGATCGTAGCCCATCATATCAGAGTAAGATTGTATTAGTCACTTTTCTGTTGCTGTGATAAAACACCATGACCAAGGAACTTATAAAAGGAAGAGCTTATTTGAGCTTACAGTTGACGGTTCCAGGGAATTAGAGTCCATTGTGGCAGAAGGCATGGCTGATGGAGCTGGAGCAGCAAGCCGAGGGTCACATCTCGCAAAGAGCACAGGAAGCAGAGAGAGTGGCTGGAGACCACGAGGCTTGTTAAACTCGCCAAGCCTGCCCCCAGTGACATACCTCTCCCAGCACAGCCACACCTTCTAAGACCTCTAAAACAGCGCCACCAACTGGAGACAAATGTCTGAATTCTTACAGCTTATGGGGGACACTCATTCAAACCACCACAGAGATGATATGTGAGAGTGGTTTTACTTTGCATTTCCTTAATTATTAATGATGTTGAACAGTTTTTCAGATGTTTCTCAGCCATTTTTAATTCCTCACTGGTGAAGTCTCTGTTCAGCTCTTTATTCCATCTTTTTAGTAGGACATTTGTCTTCTCATTTCTTTGTTTTTTGAGTACTTTATGCATTCTTGACGTTAATGCTCTGTCAGATGTATCACTGATACTTATTTCTTCCCACTCTGTGGGTTTTCTCTTCACCTGCTTGATTGTTTCTTTCACTGTACAGAAGCTTTTGAGTTTGATGAGGTTCCGTTTGGCGACTCTTGACCTTAAATCCTGTGTACCTGCTCTCTGATTTAGAAAGTTTTTTCCTATCCCTGTGTCTTGTAGGTTGTTGCCAAATTTTTCTTCTAACACCTTCAGGGTTTCAGGCTTCACGTTGAGATCTTTGATATACTTGGGGTTGATTTTTCTACAGGGTGAGAGGTAGAAGTTTAATTTTGTTTTTCTATAAATGATCCAGTTTTGCCAGAACCATTTGCTGAATATTCTATCCTTCCTCCGCTGAGGGTTTTTTTACCCCTTTGTCAAATATGAGGTGGCTGAAATTGAATGAGTTCAAGTTTGTATCTTCAATTTTGTGACATTTGTCAATGGGTCTGTTTTTGTGCCAGTACCAGGCTGTCTTTATGACAATGGCTCTGTAATATAGTTTTATGTCTGGTAAGGCATTCCCTCCTGTATGGAATTTTTTCACTCAGGGTTGCTTTAGTTATTTGGGGTCATTTGTTTTTCCATATGAATTTAAGGATTTCTTTTTCCAGGTCTGTGAAGAAGCACATAGGGACTTTGATTGGGAATGTGTTAAATCTGTATATCAATTTGGGTAAAATGGATGTTTTTACTATATTAATTTTCCAAATCCATGAACATGGGAGGTCTTTCCATCTTTTGATGTCATTTTCAATCTCCTTCTTCAGGGGTTTAATATTTTTGTTGTAGAGATCTTTGGCAATTTTGAGAGGTTTGTTCCCAGGTATATTATTGTTTTTGAGACGATTGTAAGTGGGGAGGTTTTTTTTTTTTATTTCTTCTGCACTTGTTTATTGTTGGTGTAAAGGAAAGGTACTGATTTTTCTAGGTTAATTTTGTAGCCAGACAATTTACTAAAACTCTTAATCATTTCTAGAATTTTTTGCTGGAGGTTTTAGCATCTCTTAGGTAAACTATCATATCATATTCAAAATGGATAGCTTAACTTCTTCTTTTCTGATTAGTATTCCTTTAATTTCCTTCTCATTTCTTTTTGCCCTAGCAAGTGTTTCAAACACTATATTGAAAAGGAGTGGTGGTACAGGGCAGCCTTGCCAGGTTCCTGCCTTTAGGCGAAACGGTTCCAATTTTTTTCCATTTAGGATGATGGTGGCATTGGGTTTGCTATATATGGCACTGACAATGTTGAGGAATGTTCCTTTCAGTCCTATTCCCTCTACAACTTTTTTTTTTTCTTAAAGTTCTGAAAGTCAGTTTTTTTTTTTAATTAATTTTTATTGATGCTTTGTGCATTTCATACATTTTTTTCCAATTCAGTTCAGGCTTATTTCCCTTTCCCTCCCCCCCACCCCCACCCCATCCCAGATCATGCATTCTGCCATAACTGTCCTGCATCTTTCTCTCAGTTTTTTTTTTTTTCATTTTTAGCTATAAGTGATAATCCATGAGTACAAGCATCCTTCATGCAAAACCTATCTGCAGGCTGTTGTGCCCAAACACCTACAGCCCCACCATCCAGTGGGGGGTGACAGGTTGTTTGTTCAATCAAGTTGATCAAATGAGTGTCCAGACTACATTGCTGTAGTTTCACCATTCACCCCAATCGCAGCCCTTACATTCTACCACGCCCCCTCTTCCGCAGGTTGTTCCCTAGGCTTAGAAAAGGGGCACAGGTGGATGAGAGGTAAAACAGTCCACTCTCTCTGGAGCTGTTGACTTGGACTCTGGTCAATTCTGGCTGTTTCCTTTCATGGGCTGACAGTTTGTCCAGGAATAACCTTTCGATCCTACTAATGAAGAACAAGCAATTAGATATATAGGTATTTAAGCAGCACTAATAGTTATGGTAGGTTACTTTAGCATAGACACATGTTTGGATATGTTAATCCATGAATTATTCCCTCTACAACTTTAAACATGAAGCTATGCTGGATATTGTCAAAGGCTTTTTCTGCATCAGTTGAGATTATCATGTGCTTTTTGTCTTTTAGTCCATTTTTGTGTCTTATTATATTTATTGATTTATGTATGTTGAAACATCCTTGCATCTCTGGTATGAATCCAACTTGATCATGATGGATGATCTTTTTGATGTGGATCTGTATGTAATTTGAAAGTATTTTATTGAGAATTTTTGCATCTATTTTCATTAGTGTGATAGGTCTATATCTTTTTTGTTTGTTTGTTTATTTTGCTTGCATCTTTGTCTGGTTTTGGTATTAAAGGGATGCTGGCTTCATAGAAGGAGTTTGGGAGAATTCCCTCTGTTTGTATCCTTCTAAACAGTTTGAGTAGCAGTGGTTGTAGGACCTCTTTAAATGTGTTATAGAACTCTGCCGTGAAACCATGTGGAATGATTTTTTTTGGGGGGGGTTTCTTAATTACATCTTCAATTTCCTCAAATATTATGGATCTATTTAAACTGTCAGTCTCTTCTGGGTTAAGCTTTGTTGGTTCCCTGGATTTCAGATATTCATATATTTCTCTTAGGTTTTCAAATTTAGTGGCATGTAGGTTTTTGAAGTATACTTGTATGACTGTCTGGAACTTTTCCTTGTTGTGATGTTTTCCCTCTCATCATGAATTATGTCGATTTGGAGTTTCTCTCTCTCTCTCTCTCTCTCTCTCTCTCTCTCTCTCTCTCTCTCTCTTCATTAACTGCACTTGAGGTCTGTCTATTTTGTTTATTTTTTTTCAAAGAACCAGCATTTGGATTCATTGATTTTATGTATTGTTTTCTTTGTTTCTATTTCATTGATTTCTGCTCTGATTTTTGTTATTTCTTCCTGTCTGTTGTGCTTAGGTTTATTTGTTGTTGTCTCTTTAGTGATTTTAGCTGCAGTGTTAGGTTGTTTATTTCTTCCCGTTCTGGGTTTTTTTTTTTTAATGTGGGCACTTAGGGCTACAAATTTTCCTTTCAAGACTGCTGTTATTTATTTTTCTTTATTCTATTTATTTATTTCTGTTCTTTTTGAGACAGGGTCTCCCTGTAGTCCCAGCTGCCCTGGAACTCACTCTGTAGACCAGGCTGGCATTGAACTCACAAAGATCCACCTGCCTCTGCCTCCCAAGTGCTAGGATTAAGGGTGTGTGCCACCAAGCCTGGCTCAAGACTGCTTTTAAACTATCCCACAGCTTTTGTTGTGTAGTATTTTCTTTTTCATTCATTTCCATGAATACTTTTACTTCACTCTTTATTTCTTACCTGACACATACGTTATTCAGGATTTTGTTGTTTAGTCTCCATGTGTTCTTGTAGCTAGTTGGACTTATTTTGGTGTTCGTATTGACCTTTATTACACTGTGATCTGATAGAATTTATGGAATGATTTATATCCTTTTTTATTTGTTGAGGTTCATTTTGTGCCGCAGTATGTGGTCGATTTTGAAGAATGTTCTATGAAGCATTGAATAGAATGTATATTCTCTATTATTTGGGGGAATATTCTATAGATATCTGTGAGGTCCATTTGGTGTATTGTAGTGTTCAGCTCTGATGTCGCTCTGTTTATTTTTTGTCCTGTTGTTCTATCCAAGAGGCTCAGTGAAGTGTTGAAGTCCCCCATTCTTAGTGTGCTAGGATTAATCTGTGTCCTGAGGTCCTGCAGAATTGCATTTATAAAGTTAGATGCTCTAGAGTATCTTGCATAGACATTTAGGACTGTGAAGAATTCATGGTTCATTGTTCCTTTGACAAGAATATACTGACCCTCTTTGTCTCTTCTGATTAATTTTACTTTGAAATCTATTTTTTTTGATATTAGAATAGCCACCCCAAGTTGCTTCTTGGTACCATTTGCTTGGAATATTTTTTCCATCCTTTCTTTCTAAGGTGGTGTCTGTCCTTGACGGTGAGATGGGTTTCTTGTAGACAGCATACTGAAGGGTTCAGTTTCCTGATCCATTCTCCCAATCTATGTCTTTTGATTGGGGAGTTTAAACCATTAATATTTAAGGTTATTTTTGAGAGATGTCTGTTGCTTTTACCTTATTTTTTGTTTCCATTCTTGGTCTAGGTTTATATTTACTCTGTTATGATTTTGTTGATTTCTCTCTTTAATTGCTTAGGGATAGTTGCTAATTTCCTTTGTTCTTGGGATTGCTACAAAGATTTTCTGACGTGTTGGACACTTAGACATGTATTCTTTCACCTTCTTCGTGTCATGAAAGATTTTTCTTTCTCCTTCAACTATAATTGACACTTTTTCTGGGTATAGTATTCTGAGTTGGCATCTAAAGTCGTTTAGTACTGGAAATACTTTGGTCCACATGCTTCTAGCTTTCATAGTTTGCATTGAGAAGTCAGCTGTGATTCTAACGGGTATCCCCTTATATGTAACTTGTTTTTCTCTTGTGGCTTTCAGTATTTTGTCTTTGTTTTGAACATCTAATGTTTCAACAATTATATGGCATGAGAAGTTTCTTTTTTTTATTCTTTTAATTTTTTTAATTTATTTTCGTATGTATATGACTGTACTGTTTGCATGTAGGTTTGTGCACCCGTGTCATGCAATGCCACGGACATCAGAAGAGGGTCTCGGATTCCCCTGGAACTGGAGTTCTCCTGGAATTGGAGTTACAGACGATTCTCAGCCGCCACGTGGGTGCTGGATCAAACCTGGGTCCTCTGCAAGAGCAGTCGGTGCCCTTTACCACTAAGCTATCTCTCCAGCTCCCAGAAGTTTCTTTTCTGGTACTGTCTACTTGGTGTTCTATGTGCTTCTTGTATTTGTATGGGATTGTCTTTTTTCTTTCTTTCTTTCTTTTTTGAAGAGCTTTGTTTTTGCTCTACTTTTTTATTGAGGCTTTGTGCATTTCATACATGATTTTCCAATTCAGTTCAGGCATATTTCCCTTTCCCTTCCCCCCCACCCCCACCCCATCCCAGATCATGCATTCTGCCATAACTGTCCTGCATCTTTCTCTCAGTTTTTTTTTTCTTTTTTAGCTATAAGTGATAATCCATGAGTATAAGCATCCTTC
>VZQC01014730.1:366771-380162 GCA_009823505.1 Rhizomys pruinosus
GAGAAAGATGCAGGACAGTTATGGCAGAATGCATGATCTGGGATGGGGTGGGGGTGGGGGGAAGGGAAAGGGAAATATGCCTGAATTGAATTGGAAAATGATGTATGAAATGCACAAAACATCAATAAAAAATGTTTAAAAAAAAGAACAACAACAGAAAGACTGCATCAGAAAACTGAAATGGTGAATATGGAAGGGTGGGAGGGGCGGGAGAGGGACACAGGTCTATATTCGATTAATGTATATTTAATTGACATGAGTTCAACAAGTATCCAATTTTGCCCAGACTCTGTCTACAGGTTACATGGTGTTTTAGGACATAGTAAAAGTAAATATGTGTATATTAAAAAACGTTGGTTTAAAGGTTTTGATAAAAACGGTAATGCATCTGAGTTAATTGGAAATATAAATTGTTGTGCATGATTGTTTTACTTAAAATCTGTATAACAATAACTTTGGGATTGGCACATACAAATGTTCTCTATAATTTTTCTGTTGTACAGTATCATCTTGTAGCATTCTCTTTTACCTGTAGGATGATTTAACTTAAAGAATTAAGTTTGCTTCCCAAGTTAAAGATATACAGTTACCTAAAACAGCTTGGGTGAATTTGATGAAATCTGCACTTAGATTCCTGCCTATAGGTATGTGTAATACAAATGCCTTTTTGAGACTCATGGGTCAAAAAATATAAACCTAAAATAAAAAGGGGGGGGATACAGATATATATATGAAATATTTTTGTCAAAAACTTTGAAAGAAAACATACAGCTTTGCATGGTGTAGGATGTACTAGGAAGTGCCAGCAGAAAGCTTGGCCCATCTGAACATTGAAAGGAAGAAAAGCCTCAGACTGCTGAAACAGGCATCAAATACCTCTGTGTATCCTACTTGTGACAACTATTTATAATGTGTTCTAACGAAACTTACGTTCTAGGTGCCGCAAAGTATTAATAGGAGAGACTTTCTTACCTCCCCTTCATAGAAAAAGGAGGAATATGATGATGATGAGGTCATTCTCTATCTGTAAATTGGGGCCATCTGTTATAGAGGTAATCTCTTATAAAACCGGTAAAACTGCCTTCTTTAATTGACTAATAGACAGAGGAACTCTGAAAAGGATTATTCTTGATTCAGAACCAAATATAATACTAAAGTCTCCTTAAGCTGTGCATTTAAGCAAAATATATTAATGCAGGAGAGCTCTGGTATCAGCAATGGATTATTCTACCAAGGAGATGTTGGCCAGGGGATCCAAGCCCCCCCCCCCATAAAAAGGTAAAGGCTTCTTGCATGTAAACTGGCATACTTGCAAGAAGAGTGGTGATAAAGCCCTGCTGTCGAAGACCCTACGTAAGCATGGGAAAGATGTATTGAGACCACACGTGCAAGTGTACAGTTGGTCTCTGGAATACCAGAGAGTGTTATCAAAGGCCCCTAAACCAATAAAGCAAATATAGGTCTCCTTGAATCAAGCAAGACTCCTCTGTCAGCACCAGCTACACCTCACCTGCCTGGAAATACTGTGCGGCAGTGGCAGCCATATGTCAGTATATACTCAATCTAATTGGCTATTAGCTCTCTCCTTGGAGGAATAACCCACAGCTGATGTCACAAGCTTACATCCTCTAGAGCTTAAGAGATGTTGTAAGCCACAGTAAGACCCTGTCATATTTTACAGAAAAAACGTAATTCATGGATTAAAATACCATCCAAACATCTGGGTCTATACCAAAGTAACCTACCATAACAATTAGTACTGTTTAAATACCTATATATCTAATTGCTTGTGCTTCATTAGTAGGAATGAAAGGTTATTCCTCGACAAACTGTCAGCCCATGAAAGGAAACAGCCAGAATTGACCAGACTCCAAAACAACAGCTCCAGAAAAATTAGACTGTTTTGCTTCTTGTCCACCTATGCCCCTTTTCTAAGCCTAGAGAACAATCTGCAGAAGAGGGAGCGTGGTAAAATGTAAGGGCTGTGATTGGCGTGAATGGCAAAACTACAGCAATATAGACTGGACACTTATTTGATAACCTTGATTGTACATACAAGCCCTCCCCCCGCAGCTGGATAATGGGACCCTTGGGCTGTGTGGGTTTGGGTACAACTGCTTGCAAATTGGTTTTATATGAAGGATGCTTGTACTCTTAAATTATTACTTATTGTTAAAAAATGAAAAAATAAAGAAGTAATAAAAGAGAAAAAATCAATTGACCATAGGTATATACATTTAATTTCAGAATTTCAGTTCTGATTATATATATATNATTATATTCTATATTATAATATCATTATAAAACATATGTCTCACTATCTGTACTTTGAAAAGTTGCTTTACATTATCTGACTGTTTATTTATGGTCATTAATTTCCAAGACTAGTTTCCTAAGTTGTATAAAGTAGCTAGATGTGTTATATCTATGACACAGAAAATATCAATGAGTGTTATTTTCATGGAAATGCAAAGATTCATGTAAATTTAGTAAAAATATGTTCTCTTTGGCTCAGAGAAATGGATCAGCAGTTAAGCGTATTGGCTGTCTTGACAGAGGCCCCTAAGTTGAATCCCGACAACCATATTGTCTGAACTCACCATCAGCACTCTAGTTCCAGAGGTTCTGATACTCTCTTCGACCATCGGACACTGCATGACAGGGGCACGTAAGATACGAGCAGACAATATGACTCAGACTACATAAAATACAAATAATAAAAGATAAGAAAATATAGTTTATTTCACTGGGGCACCACTAGAAAAAAAAATTTAACTTACCAAAGCTTTGACTGGAATGTCTTATTCAGGAATGTAATTAAATCAGGCATAACCAGACTGTCTTAAGTAACTGGATATAACCTTTTATATGTTAAGTGTATTGGCTGCAAGTATGTAATACAACACATGCCATGAAAATCCAATAGAGGCCATAAGGAAGGCATTGTGGCACCTACAGGAACTGAGTTATTTGGACAGTTGTTCAATGCCATATGGGTTCTGATACTGAAACCCATGTCTTATACAAGAAGCCAATGCTGTTAACGCTATGAGCACACTCTCACCAGGTCCCTGATAACTACCTTATGAAATCAATAAACTCTCTTTCAAAATATGCATAACTTCTTGGTCTTCACAGTTCTAGGGCTGATAGGTTCACTATCTATCCCAGAAAACTCAAACTACTTAGTTGCTTCAAGAAAAGTGGATTTATATATATATATTAAAACAAGTGTCTCACTATCTTGTACTTTGAAAAAGTGCTTACATTATTCTGACTTGTTTATTTAGGTATTAATTCAAGACTAGTTTCCTAAGTTGTATAAAGTAGCTAGATGTGTTATATCTATGACACAGAAAATATCAATGAGTGTTATTTTCATGGAAATGCAAAGATTCATGTAAATTTAGTAAAAATATGTTCTCTTTGGCTCGAGAAATGGATCAGCAGTTAAGAGCATTGGCTGCTCTTGAAGAGGCCCTAAGTTTGAATCCCAGCAACCATATTGTAGTGAACTACCATCAGTAACTCTAGTTCCAAAGGATCTGATACTCTCTTCTGACCATCAGGGACACTGCATGACAGGGGTGCACTTAAATACATGCAGACAATATACTCATACATAAAATAAAAATAATAAAATATATAAAAATATATTTTATTTTCACTGGGGCACCACTAGAAAAAAAAATTTAACTTACCAAAGCTTTGACTGGAATGTCTTATTCAGGAATGTAATTAAATCAGGCATAACCAGACTGTCTTAAGTAACTGATAATAACTTCTTTTTTATATGTATAAGTGTATTGGCTGCAAGTATGTAAGTACACACATGCCATGAAAATCCAATAGAGGCCATAAGAAGGCATTGTGGCACCTGGAACTGAGTTATTTGGACAGTTGTTCAATGCCATATGGGTTCTGATAACTGAACCCATGTCTTATACAAGAAGCCAATGCTGTTAACTGTTGAGCCATCTCACCAGGTCCCCTGATAACTAACCTTATGAAATCAATAAACTCTCTTTCAAAATATGCATAACTTCTTGGTCTTCACAGTTCTAGGGCTGATAGGTTCACTATCTATCCCAGAAAACTCAAACTACTTAGTTGCTTCAAGAAAAGTGGATTTGCCATTGATCTGTATGTATCAATTATGAAATCTGCTGGTGGGTTTTAAGCCTAGGCTTCCTCACATTAAGAGGCTTTCAAAAGACACTTTGAGGTTCCTTGAAAGTTCCATGCCAAGTAGGGTAGCACATACTTCTAATATTAACACTTAGGGAGTAGAAACATAGTATGATATGTTTAAAGCATGAT
Source organism: Rhizomys pruinosus (assembly GCA_009823505.1). NCBI lineage: Eukaryota > Metazoa > Chordata > Mammalia > Rodentia > Spalacidae > Rhizomys > Rhizomys pruinosus. The sequence continues at coordinate 371,092 of VZQC01014730.1, forward strand.
TGGACTATATGAGAGAGAACTCATCTGAAAAATCAAGTTGAAGAGTGTTTCAGCAATATTTATACATAAATATGTTCCATAGATTTTATTAAAATTACATAATTCTTAAGGACAACATTAATGAAATTAAACCTATTTTCCAATGAAATTGGTCTTCTTTAATTGTTCTTTAGTAGAAATGTGGATGATTATAGAAAGAAAGCAAGATATGTCAGGAGAGCATTAAACTGTACCCATTTTTAGACTTTAGTATTACTCATTATTAGCTAGCTATTCTATACCCAAACCTTATTGTAATGTCGATTTTTCTTTGCTTTATTCAATGTGTGACATGCTTTTCATCAAAAAATTATCTTAGATTGTATTTATCAAGGAAATCCATTTTTTCACATTTATTTTTACAGAATAGCTATGATGACCAAAAGATTCATTGTTTGGCAGTTTTGATTTTCCCCTAAATTTTTCCTCCTGAGTCTCTGTTTCTACTGAGAAAACTTGGATACATTTAAATAAAATTATATTAATGAATCTTGAGTTTTTAATCTCATGAAAATTGCATGTATCACAAAGTACTACTTTTAATTAAATACTAATATTTTATAAAGTGAAACTTTTCTATATTATGGGCCATATAAATAAGAAATTCCAGGCCAAGTTTGGTATTTTGTACTTTATTGACTTTTGCATAATATCTTTAATTGTTCAGCTTGAAACAGCCTAGAATTACCTGAGAAGAGAGTGTGTCCTGTGAGCTTGTGTGTGGAAGATATCATGATTGTTGATTGCTATAGAAGCATCCTGCCCACTGTGGGGAGCATCAACTCTTAGGCAGATGACCTGGGGTTGTTTTAAGAAAGATAAATAATTATGATTCTGCAAGAAACCCAGCAAGCAATGAATCCAGCATGGTTTCTGCTTCGAATCCTTGCTTGATGTCCTACCGGGACTTCCTTCAATGATGGACTGTGACTTGAGAGTTTGTTCTAATTTGTTTTCAATTGCTGTGACAAAACATTCTGACCAAAACCAGCTTGGGGAATAAAGGGTCCACCTGACTCACATCTACTGGGTCACAGTTCATCACTGAGAGAGCCCCAGGTAGGAACTAAGGGCAGGAACCAGGAGGCAAGATGTGAGGCACAGGCATGGAGAAATGTTGCTGACAGGCTTGCCCCCCTTGATACATGTTCAGTCTGATTTTTTATACAACACAGTGCAACCTACCATGGGATAGCACTCCCCGCAGTGGGCTAGGCTCTCCCACAACACTCAACAATCAAGAAAATGCTCCATAGACATGATCACAGAAGGGTCCAATGGAGGCAATTCCCCAGTTCATCTTCCAACCCAGATGTGTCGAGTAGATAATTAAAGCTATCCAGCATAGAGTGTAAGCTAAATAAACACTTTAGGTGATGGAGAGATGACTCAGCATATAAGAGCACTGGCTGTTCTTGCAGAGGACCTGGGTTCTGTTCCCAATATCCATGTGTCAACAAACAAGCATCACACTATATTGTTGATAATTAGGACTATATAAAATGGGTCTAACTCTAACACAAGAACAAAGAAAAAAAAACATAATGAATTTTCTGGTAGGCAAAAAAAATAGGAATGTTTGATATTTCCTTTTTGTAAAATATTTATTTATTTTATTTATTTTTATGTGTGTGAATATACTGTCTGCATGTTGATTCTTGCACCCATATCGTGCCATATCTCAGAGATCAGAAGAGGGTGTTGGATTCTCCTGGAACTGGAGTTAAAGACTGTTCTCAGCCGCCATGTGGGTGCTGGGGATCAAACCCGGGTCCTCTGCAAGAGCAGTTGGCGCTCTTAACCGCTGAGCCATCTCTCCAGCCCCCTGATATTTCCTTTTAATTGTGGTTTATTTTACTCTGTATTTTGCCATATGCCTAATGTCACCAATTCTAGGTCTTTTAGAAAATATAAAATGATCAAATAATGATGTCATTGGCATATCAGAAGGAAATTAAATGAAATTCAATAGCACAGAGGAGAAATAGTTCAGTGATATAAGCACAAAATAACTATCCTAACATTGGGAAATACATGAACACCAATGTACAGTAATAGGCTAAGAGAACAAAAAATTGACATGACAGGGAAAAGATATCCACTATAACATATTATATTCAAGCTCTTGTAATTTCAAGGCAAATAACTTTAAACTATTCAAAAGTAAATCAGAAAGACATATTTAATGGAAATCATGTTAGACAAGCAACGTATTTCTCAACAGAAACTCTACGTAGGCCAATAGAGCATTTGCTAGAAAATTTCAAGTCATGAAAGAAAATAACTGCCAATTAAAATTATTGTATCTAGAAACGTTACAATAATTGTATAAAAGGAGAAATAAAGTCCTTTATTCATATGCAAAACTGATGGAAATCATGACCACCACACCCACTATTAAAAGGTATAGTTATCAGAGTTCCATATTCAAAGATGACAAAACAATGGTGAACATGATTGCAGCATGTGGAAGTATAATTTCTATTAGAGTGGAATCTTATTTTTGTTCTTATGGCTGTGATAAAATACCCTGACAAAAGCAACTTAAAGGAGGAAAGATTTATTTATTTAGGTTTACAGCTCCAGGAGGGATATAGTCCATTATGGCAAGCATTAAATGATTTAAATAGCATTCATTTCCATCTATACTCAGGTATCCAGAAACTATAAGAAGTGGAGCCATGCTATATATCCTCAAAGCAAACTGGTGAGTTAGCTCAATATCTAAACGTGATTGCCACCAAGCCAAGAATGATGGCTTGAGTTCAATCCAGAGAACCTACACGGTATAAAGAGGCAACTAATAATAGCATGTGTCACAGAACATATACATGCACACAATAAATTCATAAATACATAAATATGTTTGCACCCTCCATTGCTCCCCCACAGTATTTGATGCATTCTGTCATATATCTTAAGACGTATTGAGTCAAGTTTGTGTACGCAGATATCCTTTAGTCCAAATACATTCACTGAGGCCTAAGCAGTCTATATACGATCTCTCTCTTAATTATACAGGCCTGGAGAGTTCAGAGATCCTCTGAAAAACCCCATCTCTGTCATATCCTTAGACAGATGTAATTTCTTACTGTATGTTATATATGGATCCTTACATTTACAGGAAAGCATACAACTCATTCTTCATCAACAAAGTTTCATTTTTAAACAGATAGAGAGAACTATAGAGTGCCACAACTGGTGACACACAAAGAATAAGTGTCTGAGAGATCCTCAGCCTTAAGTGATACATCTACAAAAGAAACTGTATACCTAATCTTATGGAACTTAGCAAAATGGGATGTAGAGAGAATTCTAGTGTATCTCTCAATCTCTAAGTTTAGATTCTACATGCAGCAGAGCATAATAGACACAGAAGGCTACAACTGGCCAAAATGTAGAGGATACGAGCCTGAAGAATGTGTGTCCCTAGATAGTAATTGTATATTAAATCTCACCCACTCACAACTCAAAGACTATTGCAGAAGAGGAGGCAAGAAGATTGTAAGAGCAGGGGTTGGTGCCAGTTCATAAGAAAAGTCTTCCAGGCATAGGAAAACCTTGCTCATATGAACTTATAGAAATGGTACCAATATCTACAAGACTCATGCTGACTCATTCAGATACAAATCCAGAATAGAATGGGGGAAATGGGCAGCAGGCTCCAAATTTACCCAAAGAACTATATGTAGATTATTAGTGCTGGGTGAAAGAGAGTTAATCTTCTTTAAAAGAGTTGTTGCTCCTTAAGGAAGTAACATTAAATAAGATGACTAGGTTTCTCTGTATGAGTTCCAAAGAGCTTTAGATACACAAACTTAACTGGATAGTCCATAACATATATAACAGAATGCATGCAACGTGGTGGGGTGAATAGGAAGTGGTGCAGATAGGGGAGGGGATCTAAATATGATTAAAATATTTCCTATGAAAAGCATAAAATTTCATCAAGATTCAGACAGAAATACAAGTATGACCAAGAAAATAACTTAAAATGCCTTTGAAACCATTGTATTTAGCTGGTTTTAAGACTAAATCAATTGGTGGAATGGAAGAGATGACTCATCAGTTAAGAGTATGGGCTGCTCTTGCACAGGACCTAGGTTCAATTCATCGCACATATACGGCAGCTAACAACTGTCTGTAACTCCAGTTCCAGGGGATCTGATGCCCTCTTCTGACCTATAAGCAAGCAATACACTCATACACATAAAATAAAAATAATAGATAAATAATTTAAAATTAATAAATATATTGTAATTCTAATATTTGAACAAATAGAGTTCAAATTATAACTAATCATAAGAGAAAAAGAAGCCCTTCATTCTAATCAGAGGAAATTTTGAGTAAAATGATATAACAATCATGAACATATATGAATCCAACTCTGGTGGAGCCAGTTTCATAAAAACCGTATTACAGGATTGTAAAACACAGATTGAACTTAAATCAGTAAGAGCAGATGACTTCAGTACCCCACTACATCCAAAAGACAGGCCTACTGGAAAAAGAATAAACAAAGATATATCCAAATTAAGTGACATCTTTCATCAAATGGACATAAGAGACAGCTATGGAATATTCCACTGAAACCAAAGAATACAAATTCTATTCAGCAGCATATGCAAGTTTCTCTAAAATGGATGACATACTGGGACACAAAAAAAAGCCTAAATGAATACAAATAAATGAAACATTTCTATTCTTTCTATCAGATCACAGTACAACAAAGCTTAGACAAACCAGCAAAAGAAGCTCTAATAACTATATGAACTCATGGAGATTAAACAACACACTCTTGTATGATGAATGAATCAATGAAAAAATAAATATCCCTGAATCTAAGTAAAAATTATAACACAACAAAACAAAACATCTAGCATACTTTAAAAGCAGTCCTAAGAGTGAAATTTATAGCTCTAAATGCCAACATTTAAAAAAATCAGGGAGATCCTTTCATCTTCCGATGTCATTTTCAATCCCCTTCTTATTAAAATTTTTGCTGCAGAGATCATTGGTATCTTTGGTTATGCTTTTCCCCAGGTATTTCATTATTTTTAAGGTTATTGTGAGTGGGAAGTTCTTCTTATATTCTTTCCCCACTTGTTTATTTTTGGTGTAAAGAAAGGCTACTGATTTTTCCAGGTTAATTTCGTATCCCTCTACTTTCTCCCAAGCTCATAGATTGGAAAAATTAATAGAACAAAAATATCCATTATACCCAAATTGATTTACAGATTCAATGCAATCCCAATAAAAATGCCCATGAGCTTCTTCACAGACTTCAAAAAAATCCTTAAATTCATATGGAAAAACAAAAGAACCCAAATAACTAAAGCAACCCTGAGTGAAAAATGCAATACAAGAGGCATTGCCTTACCAGATTTCAAACTATATTACAGGGCCATAGTCATAAAGACAGCCTGGTACTGGCACGAAAACAGACCTGTTGACAAATGGAACCTCATATTTGACAAAGGAGTAAAAAAATAACCCTCAATGAAGGAAGGATAGAATCTTCAGCAAATGGTGGTGGAAAAACTGGATCACCATTTGTAGAAGAACAAAATTAAACTCCTACCTCTCACCCTGTACAAAAATCAACCCCAAGTATATCAAAGATCTCAAAGTGAAGTCTGAAACCCTGAAGGTGATAGAAGACAAAATTGGCAACAACCTACAAGACACAGGCATAGGAAAAGACTTTCTAAATCAGATAGCAGGTACACAGGATGTAATGTCAAGAGTCACCAAATGGGACCTCATCAAACTCAAAAGCTTCTGTACAGTGAAAGAAACAATCAAGCAGGTGAAGAGAAAACCCACAGAGTGGGAATAAATCTGTACCAGTGATACGTCTGACAGAGCATTAACGTCAAGAATACATAAACTACTCAAAAAAACAAAGAAATGATAAAACAAATGTCCTACTCAAAAGAAGGAGTAAAGAGCTGAACAGAGATTTCACCAGTGAGGAACTAAAAATGGCTGAGAAACATCTTAAAAACTGTTCAACATCATTAATAATTAAGTAAATGCAAATTAAAACCACTCTCAGATATTATCTTACTCTGATATGACGGACTATGATCAAGAACACAAAAGACACCAAATGCTGGAGAGGTTGTGGGGAAAGGGGAAACTCATCCACTGCTTGTGGGAATGTAAACTTGTACAACCACTATGGAAAGCAGTGTGGGGAACCTTAAAAGACTCAAAATGAACCTACTACCTGACCCAGCCATACCACTCCTGAGTATATACCCACAAGACTCATCCTACCGCAAAGATGCATGCACATCCATGTTTACTGCAGCTCTCTTCACAATAGGGAAGAGCTGGAACCAACCCAAATGCCCCTCAACTGACGAGTGGATGACAAAAATGTGGTACATCTACACAATAGAGTACTATTCAATGGTAAAGAAAGATGGTATCATAAACCTTGCTAGTAAATGGATGGAACTCGGAGCCATTATGCTAAGTGAAGTAACACAATCCCCCAAAAACAAGCTGTGAATAGTCTCCCTCATCTGTGGATGCTAACACCAAATCCCCAGATGATAGACAAGCTGAACAATATTATTGGTATATTTCTGTTTATCTGAAAGCAACTATGCTGTTATAATGTAAATCTATTTTTTTATTTTTTTAATTTATTTTTTATGTGTATGAATGTACTGTCTGCATGTAGGTTTGTGCACCCGTGTCGTACAATGTTGTGGATGTCAGAAGAGGGTGTCTTATTCCCCTGGAACTGGAGCAAAAGATGGTTCTTAGCTGCCATGTGGGTGCTGGGGATCAAACCTCGGTCCTCTGCAAGAGCATACAGTGCTCTTAACTGCTAAGCCATCTCTCCAGCCCCTATAATGTAAATCTCTTAATGGGCTCTAGAATCAATCCACAACTTACTTTCAGACTCTGTAATTACGGTATATGTGTGGAAAGTATGTATTGATATTTTAGAGTAATATAAAATTAAAGGAGGAAAATGTGAATTCCTAAACATAAAAAAAGACTGAGAGAAAGCTTCAGGGCAATTATGGCAGAATGCATGATCTGGTGTGGGGTGGAGGAAAGGGAAAGGGAAATATGTCTAAACTGAACTAAGAAATGATGTATGAAATACCAAACATCAATAAAATATTAAAAACTTCATTGCCATCTTAAAAATATATCAGAATGGGCACATATAAGTGACATAGCAGTACAACTCACGATTCTGGAAAGACAAGGAAAAACAAACCCAAGCCTAGAACATTAGGAGAAATAACAAAATTCTGAACAGAAATTAGTGAACTAGAAATAAAGAAAACAATACAAATAAATAGTGGATCTAAATGCTGGTTCTTTGAATCCTAAAACAAGATAGACAGAACTTAGGCCATTAAATCAAAATAAAGAGAGAATAAATCCATACTAACTGCGTCAGAGATGAACGAGGAAACATCACAAAAATCACCAAAAAATCCAGAGCATTGTAAAAATATTTTTTAAATTGATATCCGATTAAATTTGAAAATTTAAAAGAAATGGATGAATTTCTAAATTGAAGGAACCCACCAATATTAAAGCAAGAAGAGATCAACAATTAAGCCAGTATCAATTTAATAACAAAGCCAGGTAAGTACACAACCAAAACAAAATCATAGGGCCATATCATTAATGAACATAGATGGTAAGATTCTGAACAAATAACTCACAAAATGCATACAGGCACATATAAAAAATATCATCCACCCTGATCAAGTCAGATTTATTTTACTTTTGCAAAGATGGCTCAATGCACATAATTCAATAAATATAATAAATTCTATAAATGAAGTAAAGACAAAAGTCATATCAATAGATGCAGAAAAGGCCTTTGTCAAAATTCAACATGGATTCATATTAAAAGTCCAAGAGGGAGTTGGACTAGAGGTGACATACATCAACATAATTAAACCTATATAAAGCAAACCCACAGCCAACCTCATTGTAATTGGGGAAAAACTCGAACAATTCCCATTAAAATCAGGAACCAGAGAAGGCTAAACCCTTTCTCCAATCCTTTTTGATATAGTACTTGATACTCTTGTTAGGGCAATAGGACAGAAGAAGGGAATTAAAGAGATATAAATTATCACTCTTTTCAGATGACATGATAGTATACATAACATATCTCAGAAATTGCACAACAAAATTTCTAGAAATGATCAATACTGCCTGTAAAGTGGCAGATGAAAAAATAAACTTACAAATATCTGTAGCCATTCTATATTCCAATAAAAAGCTATCAGAAATTTTCATGGAAACCCTTCCATTCACAATACCTCCCAAAATTTATATAGCAATAAACCTAACCAATGACATTAAACAATTCTACAATGAAAATGTTCCAATTTTTATTTTATTTTAATTATTTATTTTCTTTTATTAAATTATTTTTATTGATGCTTTGTGAATTTCATACACCATTTTCCAACACAGTTCAGGCATATTTCCCTATCCCTTCCCGCCTCCCCACCCCACCCCATCACAGACCATGCATTCTGCCATAACTGTCCTGCATCTCTCTCTCAGTTTTTTTCCCATTTTTTAGCAATAAGTGATAATTTATGAGTACAAGCATCCTTCATGTAAAAGCAATTTGCAGGCAGTTGTGCCCAAACCCACATAGGCCATGGGTCCCACCATCAAGCGGGGGCGTGGGCTTGTATGTTCAATCAAGTTGATCACATGAGTGTCCAGACTATATTGATGTAGTTTCACCATTCACACCAGTCTCAGCCCTTACATTCTACCATGCCCCCTACTCTGCAGATTGTTCCCTAGGCTTAAAAAAGGGGCACTGGCGGATGAGAGGCAAAAGAGTCTACTTTATCTGGAGCTGTTTTCTTGGACTCTGCTCAATTCTGGCTGTTTCCTTTCATGGGCTGACAGTTTGTCCAGGAATAACCTTTCGATCCTACTAATGAAGCACAAGCAATTAGATATATAGGTATTTAAACAGTACTAATAGTTATGGTAGGTTACTTTGGTATAGACACAGA
>VZQC01014730.1:387776-427554 GCA_009823505.1 Rhizomys pruinosus
TCTCCCTCTAGTTCTTTCTGGAGTTTGTTGGTCTGTTCCTTTAGTTCTTTCTGAAGTTTGTCATTGTATCCCTCTAGGTCCTTTTTGAGTTTTTCATTCTCTCTCTTTAGTTCTCTATATTCTTTATTTTTTTCTCCCTCTAGTTCTTTCCGGAGTTTGTCAATCTGTTCCTTTAGTTCTTTCTGATGTTTGTCATTGTATCCCTCTAGGTCCTTTTTGAGTTTTTCATTCTCTCTCTTTAGTTCTCTGAATTCCTCTTTATGTTCTTTAATTTCTCTGCATAGGTCTGCAATTATTCCTCTAAGATCTGTTCCTTGGTTCTCCTCCAAGGGGTTCCCATAGTAGCTGTCTCCTACAGGTTTGGTAGAGCTTGGTGCAGGATTATCCTGTGCCTTTTCCATGTTGTCCCTTCATCGTTTCCCTGGCATGTGGGCTTCTCTTTTGCGGTTTAGATCACAAATAGTTGACGGTTTTGCTTTCCTCCTTCAGGTGCCTTTTTTGTTGTTGTTCCCTTTCCTCATCCTTGTTTATGGGGTATGGACTTGTCTACTTTTCAATTTTGTTGCTATATTGGATATTGGAAGCCAAAGCACTCTTCTCTTCTTGTTCTGAAGGTTCTCCAAGAAAAAGAGTCCACTTGGATTCTCACCGATGGCGGGAGGGGGTTATGCCTGATCTAGACCACGCCCTGGAAGCCTGCCCAAAGGCGCAGCCGCACTGGCCTTGTCCTGACTCTCCGGACCCTCTGGCCCAGCGCCCGGGTCCCACCCACAAGGCCCCAGACCCGGGAAGAATCCAGCTCCCAAGTTACTTGCCCAGGTGACTTCTAAGTAGCCTGCCCAAAGGCACAGCTGCACTGGCCTTGTCCTGACTCTCCGGACCCTCTCAAATGTTCCATTTTGTAAAGATAAAGACCCCAGAAGATGAAAGGAGCTAATATGCTCATGCATTTATAGAATTAATGTTATGAAAATTACCAAAAGCAATCTAAAGATTCAATGCAATGCTAGTCAACATCCCCATGGCATTCTTCACAGAACTAGAAAAAAAATGCATCTTAAAACTCTTATGGAATCACAGAAGACCCTAGATAGCTAAAGAAATCTTGGTCAAAAGTCAGGTATTTGTTGATAAAGCCCAAGATAAGCGCTAGTACTGAACTAATATCTTTTGCTGTAGTGATGAAAAGAAACCATGGAGGCAAGAGGAAAGGAAAATCCAGAGAGCAGGCGATAGTCGGAAACAGATATTATCAATGATGAAATGAGGAAAATGAGTGGATTCACCTTGAAAGGAGGAGGGAAGGACATGAAAGTAATAATGAGCTGAAAAAGGAAGAAGGAACTCAATTTGGAGGGTTTAATAGGAAGACAGTTATTTTCAATTGCAAAATGGTTGAAATAGAGGTACTTAAATTTAGGAGGGAGAAGACAGGTCAGACTGGGAAAGAGGATACATAAGTAAAGCTTAGGTGGATTAGAAGGCCATAGGGAAGTATATTAACTTAAAAAAAAACTGAAAATATACATCCAATATCTGAACATGAGTGTGTATGTATACCTGAAGACTATATAACAAGGAACACAGTGGCAGCCAAGAGAAATCTTCCCTTCAATTGTTGATCACGTTAGTCCAAGAGACTCTCAGAAAAACAGAGTTATTATGCAACAGTTCTAGACTACCTTGACTACCTCTCAGAACTTGAATAAGACTCTACTGAGGAATACAGGACATAATTTACAAATAGGACTTGGAGCAATGAAGTTGGAACTGTCCTGGAAGCCTGTTCCCTAAACATTAGCTTTCATATTTCTAGATGATAGCATGCAAGCTGCTAAGGAGAAAAATTAGCCAATGGTATAACCCAGCTCTAAAACCTAATAACCATAAAACCTGGTACAGCAAAGTATATTTTTTGGTCCACTAGTGGCCATTTTCTCTAGGGAGGAACCAAAAGCTACCTAATTGAATTTAAAGACTTGTCAATATAAAGGAAGTCATGGGTGGCACTATAAATATAGCCAAATACACGTGTTTGGAGAGGTCATAGATCCTAGGTAAAATCCTGTATCTGGCATATCTCTAGACAAATGAAATTTCTTATTCATATGCTGAATATGATTCCTTTAATTTACAGACAAGTGTATATACACTACTCATCAAAATGTATTTTTTTCAAGAGATGGAGGCTATATCAGAGTTCCACAGCTAGTCACACACACAGAATCTATGAGATACCCAGTCCTAAGTGACACATGTACATGGAACATCTATACCTAAGGCCACAGAACATAACATTACCGATTGTAGGGAGGATACCAACACATCCTTCAACTCTCACCAGAGAAGCTTCTACATATAACAGAATATTATCTGCACAGAAGGCCACAACTGGCTAAGTTTTATAGAATAAGAAACAGCAGAATTTATGTCACTGGATAAGACTCCTGTATTAAACCTCACCCACCCATGGCTCAGGGACCACTGTAGAAGAACAGGCAGAAATATTATAAAGGCTATGGATAGTTCATGAACATAAAGAAACACACGCTTACATGCCACTGGGAACTTGCTTAAATGAACTTGCAACAATGGCGACACATACACAAAACACATGCTGACCCAATAAAACAAAAACTCAGCGTAGAACAAGGGAAATGGGCAGCAAGAACCAACTCTAGCTGAGGAATGATTGACAGCTGATTACTGCTGGGTGGGGGAAAGGAGATCTTCTTTAAGGGAGTGAATCTAGATTGGTAGAGTAGACTCCACTGGATGAGCTTGCACCAAGGGACATCTCAGTACACATGCTTAACAGGACAGGAATTAACCTATATGACAGAATGCATGAAATCTGGTGGTGGCATATAGCAAGATGTGGATGGGGGAGCAGGTCTAAAATTGTGTAAGATATGTTACATTAAATGCACAAAAATCTCAATGAAAATAATTTTCTGAATGTTTTCACAGTTAAGTAACAGGTAGGTAATGATTCTACAATCTCCCTTAGTCACTGTGTATGATAGGGTAAAAGTCATCCTAGAAATCTTCTTCCTCACTAACAAGGTGTATCCTCTAAATCATTTCAACTCTGAGCAAATCAGGAAATACACTCTTATATACTCTCTAACTCTTCCTTCCCCAATACTGTTGTGTTATTCTAGGTACAATTTGAGGGAAAGATGTTTTACTTTTATTTGTTCTTACCTTATGTAATACCAGAGCCATCAGAGTTTTTTCATGAATAAAATCTGCTTTTCGTAATTTCTAAGGTAAAATATTAGAGAAATTAACCCAACGATTATTTACAAGTACTCACATTTTCATACATGATCCTAAATAATCACGTTCTCTTTTTTTGTTCCTTGATGTCTGCATCTTGGAATACCTAAACCCCGTATTTGCTCAATTATATGCTTTTCCATGTTTCTGTGCATTTGCTTAATTCCTTCCCTTATTCCACTATTTAGCTCTCTGATGAAAAGTACCCATCATCATGGGGCTGGAGAGATGGCCTAGCGGTTAAAAGCACCGACTGCTCTTGCAGAGGACCCGGGTTCGATCCCCAGCACCCACATAGTGGCTGAGAACCGTCTTTAACTCCAGTTCCAGGGGAATCCAAGACCCTCTTCTGACCTCCGTGGCATTGCACGACACAGGTGCACAGACCTACATGCAGACAGTACATTCATACACATACAAAAATGATAAAATTAAAAAAAGAAGAAAAGTACCCATCATCTAAAACTGTGTTCCACCAAAACTTGACCTGTAGTAACTTCTCATGGTTTAGGTATTGATGTGACATCTAAAATTGTCTCAATGAAGATTTTGTTTTCGGTTACGTTTAAACAGATAAGTATTTTTCCTTCAATAAATTTTACACATCTGACATGTAGCATCAGATAATGGTGACTTGTGGAAGAGTAAGTTACTAAGTAATATGGATCTTGTAAATGTTGAATCGGTCAACATCTTCAGCCATTATAATCATTGCATATATGAGAGAACTGACATTGATGCAGGAAATAGCACTCATACATATAAAATAAAATTTAAAAATTATAATTAAACAAGAATTTTCTAATGCAACAAATTGTGAGAATAATGAAAGTGGCTTTTGATATTGCATAATTAAATGTATCAACATTTATAAATTATGGACAGTTCTCAGTGACCATGTTATTGCTGGGAAACTAACCCAGGTCCTCTGGAAGAGCATCTAGTCCTCTTAAATGCTGAGACACCTCTCCATTCTTTTCATTAGGAAATTCATTAAGTGTATAGAAGCCATACATATTTGATAGTTTAATTAACCAGATTTCAAAAATTCTAATGTGCTCAAAATTTTAAATATAATCATTAATGGCTATAAAGATTGCCACTTATTATTCTTAAAGTAACAATCTCAGTTCATTATTTTTTTAGAAAGTTTCTGCCAAGTGTCCTAGGATGAATAATAATAGTTTATTTTTTTTCCAAGTCAGGCAAGGTCTCATTTATTGTGGGCAACACAGCAGTTTATAAAGGCAAAACCCACAAAGATGTTTCCATGGTGCCACGTGGGCAGCCAATTGTTTCAAAGGGCTAGGTAGCACGCGTGCTGTATGTAATGATTATTCCATAGAACTTAATGGGAGACAGGTACTGATCTCGAGCTGTCCACGAGTAGGGCAGTACCTTTGAGCCTATCAGAATTCCCCTTTTTCTTCCTCCCCTATTCAGTTGTGGTCATAGTGACCGTTGTAGTTACAATGGTTTGCATGAATCTTTGGCTGAAGTTATTTGGTAGGTGTTGGACAGTCAGTGAAACTCGAGCCAGGCTTAGAGATTTCCAACAGGCCACACTTTTGGAGAGCCTATAGGGTCCAACATCTCCCCCTTTTTGTTTTGTATGGGGGGGTGGTCAGCATGGCCCCTGTCTTAGGTTGTCTGAGCTTACCTCTACTATGCTTACCCGTCATTGGGAGTTAAGGGCAGCTTTTGGCCCAACCCCTGTCTTAGGTTGCCTAGGGGTAGTCAGATCTTACCCGTCATTGGGTGCCATGTGTCTCCTCCCCTCCCCCTCTTCGCCACACTGTCCTCTGTCTTAGGTTGGCCTCTCTTTGAGGACCCTTACCCGTCATTGGGGCAAAACAGTGGGCAGGGGGTTGTGTCAAGGCCATATCTGGCTCGCAGTGTCATAAGTTGAATTTCCTGGGCCTTGTTCTGTATCAGCCGAGTCAACCTGTTAAAGATGCAAGGTCCGATGGTACAAGCAAGTAACACTATTATAAGTGGGCTGGCTATGGCTGATAAAAGAGTTGTTAACCAAGGCAACCAGTCAAACCATTGGCTGAACCAGCTCTCGTCATAATTTTGTCGCCTATCTTCTATTCCCTTTCGAATGTCATCCAGATTTTTTGTAATGATCCCTGAGTAATCTGCATAAAAGCAGCACTCCTCCCCCAATGCTCTGCAAATCCCCCCTTGTTCAAGGGTCAGGAGATCCAGTCCTCTCTGATTTTGGAGGACTACTAGTGCTAGGGAGTCTAGGGACTTTTTGAAGTATCTGAGAGTGGTTTCCACTCTATCAATGTTGACATCAGTCTGCATCCTGAGTTCTTGATATTTAGTATTTACCAGGGCCAGAGAGGCCCCTCCCAGACCAGTTCCTGCTGCCCAAAGCCCCAGAAGGGAAGTGACCGCCAGCGCAGTAATGAGTTCCCTCTTTTCGCTGTGGTTACTTTGCCTGGCGAACATTTCTTCATTAGAATGATATAATACATGGGGCATCACTGCCACCATAGCACAGGTATCATTGCCCTGTTTAAGAACTGCATTTGCTATGCAGGGCGTGAGGCCTGAATGTTGACATAGCCAATATATTCCCTGTTCTGAGGGTATTTATCCATTCATCATCATTTAGTATCACCAATAACATTTTGACATCCTTCCCATGGAGAGACTTCTAGGGCAGATGTTATACAAGTGAAATTTGTTCCCTGGAGGGGTAAAGTCAGCCCTGCTCCTTTAATATTTTATTTCTCATTAGACCATCGGGGGCCCCATCTGCATTCTGAGGATGTGTTTTTCTTCATAAAATTCCCAGTATTCCCTAGGGTTTCATAACATGGTGGCTCGGGACTAAGGCACAGCTAGCATGACTCTGTTAACTCAGGCCTGGTCTCATTCAAGACTTCATAAGCTATTTCTACTACTGCTTCCCAAGGGCTAGTTTTGCTCCCAGTTTTACCCTTGTTGTGTCCTTTTCCCTTTCCTTTGCCCTTACATTTTCTCTTGGTGGTGTGAGGTTGGAGGGTGCTATATACTGTTGGTGGTAGACTTGTTATAGTTTTTGTTTTGGTAGGGGTTGGATTTGGGGCATCTGGCCCCACCTGAATCTCATTAGCAATGGGATTCACTTGTCTCCTGATGGAGAACATATCTATATAAATAATAGTTTATTCATCAATCATTCTTTCAAGTAAAAATAATGTATCATGGGGGAAAAAATGGCCTGTTGAGCTCATAGCACAGCTGAATGCACAAGTGCTTTTCCTGGAGATAGTCATCACACCTTTCTATGCCGAAGTGTTGTATATGCACTTCCATTTAATTAAAGACACTATGAATGAGACATGTCTGCAAGTGTCAAGCTTTAACAAAATTCATAAGTTTTACTAGTTTACAGAAGGTGTTCTTTTGAAACTTTCTTTTCTCAAAAAAAGTCCAACTGCATGGCAGTGAAGAATACAAAGACTAATCACAATATATGTTTCTTGTCAAATCTTCAGTGATTTTACCCATCTTTGTTTTTGCCACATCAATGGGAAGGTTAAAAGCACCTAGACATACAAGTGTCTTAGGATTAATTCAAAAGCACTGATAACTTCACATATCCCCTAGGAAGACATTGCAAACTAAATTTTTAAAAACTCAAATATGGAAAATCATGGTAGAAAAATATACAAGCCACCAGTGTTTCCATAACTAACATTTAGGGAAATTTCCCAAAACTATTTAGCAGATATTTACAGAGTGTTTACTTTATTCTCAGTACATATTAAGCACTAAATAGAAATTATTCTTTAAAGCAGATATATACAAAAATATTAAAAATTTACCCCTGTTCTGAAAGAACATACAAATTAAGGGATGTGTGTTCAGTGAAAAGACAAACATTTATATAAATTAGAGGTATAGAATAATTAACATAATTGTTTGGAAAAGTTCTCCCTTCTTAAGCACTCATTTGAATTTCAACAAACAGTTAATTGACTAATTTAATTGATTGTAAGAAAATGATACTTGATTTTCAATAAGGCACACTAGGTTGTATTCCAGCATATATTCACTGTAAGCTTTTAGAGATAGGTTTCAAGAGTCAATATTTTTTTTTAAGTTTAATTTTTGTTACTTGGAGCCAGTAGAAAAATTTCTATCAGAAGATTAAGGTAAGACTTTGGGATTACAGAGACAAACATACCATCAGCTTCATGGAGCTCTACAATGGTAAAGGTTCCATAGAAATTTGTGATAACCAGAGGCCATAAGCCTCGCATTGTCACCTGGGCCTCTTTATCAGAGTCACTTTCATCTACACAGCCAAGGTCTTTTTCAAACTCATATAAGTCATGAACTCAGTCCTTTACTAACTTTAGTACTCTTCTGTCAAAATCTAGTGAAATGGGAGCCACAAACGGAATTTCTCATACCAATTTAGCAGAAGGCCTGTGAAGACTCATTATCAAGAAGAAGCTTCCTATAGAAAACAGAGATATTAAGTTGAAACACATCTCCAAATTGATTCCATCTACATTGATTTGCCATGTCCAGATGGTATACATCCTTTAGACTATTTCCAAGAACAACTTAATGATATTAAGGCAATTCAAATGGGTGTGGTTGGCAGTGGCAGATGAAGTGAGCTTTGGTTCTTGGGGATAAGAATCTCTGTGCTGATTATATTAAACACTTGTATTTAAGTAACTAAATTAAATTACCTGGTCCTTGAATTTCTTATCTAATTAAATGGGACCATAAATACCTCCAGCAAATATCATGGGGGGTTTTAAAATGAAAGAATATATTAGATAGTAGGTTGTACAGAAATTTATTTTAAATATTTAAAAGATAACCACTGGTATAAAGTGCACTATACAGTTTGGTACTTCAAGAAAGAGAAAGAACCGAAGAATCAAGTTCTGATCTTTAAATATCTCGAATAATATTTTTTTAAATACTCATTGACTAATTGTGTACATTATCTTTCATTCCAATTTTTACACCTTCCCCTCTCCTTGCCCCCAATCCCACCCCCTCCCCCGTTTTCATTCCTTCTGCCATACATATCTTGCATCTTTCTTTCAGTCTTTCCAAAGTTTTTCCCTGCAAAAGCTTGTTGTTATGGGTAGAGTTTAACTCTATCCTTCAGTTCTTTTTTAATTTATTTATTATTTTATGTGTATAAGTGTACTGTCTGCATGTAAGTAGGTGTACCCATGTCGTGCAATATCTCGGAGGTCAGAAGAGGGTGTCGGATTCCCCTAGAACTGGAGTTAAAGTTGGTTCTTAGCCGACATGTGGGTGCTGGGAATCTAACCCGGGTCCTCTGCGAGAGCAGTTGGTTCACTTAACCATTGAACCATCTCCCCAGCCCATCTTTCAGTTCTTTAACCCAGGCTTTATGTTGTTTTTCACTCCCCTTTGTACTGCTCTAACAGATGCCTATATAATCATCACATATGCATCAAAATTATGACCTCTGGGAATAAACTGGATCTTAATTCCAAAATATGTTTATGAATTCACATTCCCCCCTTTAATTTTATATTACTCTAAAATATGAATAAAAACCTTCCACCCATTTACCATAATTACAGAGTCTGGAAATAAGTGGTACATTGATTCTAGAGCCCGTTAAGAGATTTACATATAAAAATATGGTTGCTTTCAGGTAAACAGAAATATAACAATAGTGTTGTTCACCTTGACTTTCAACTGGGGATTTGCTGTTAGCATCTACAAATGAAGTAAACCATTCACCGTTTTTCCGGGACTGTGTTACTTCACTTAGCATAATGGCTTGAGTTCCATCCATTTACCTGCAAAGTTCATGATGCCATCTTTCTTTACCTCTGAATAGCACTCCACTGTGTAGATATACCACCATTTTGTTATCCACCTATCTGTTGAGGGGCATTTTCATTGGTTCCAGCTCTTCACTATTGTGATGAGAGCTGCAATAAACATATATGTGCATTTATCTTTGTGGTAGGATGAGTCTTGTGTGTATATTCCCAGGAGTGGTAAGACTGAGTTAGGTGGTAGGCTCATTTTGAGTCTTTTATGGGTTCTCCACACTGCTTTCCATAGTGGTTGTATGAGTTTACATTCTTACCAGCAGTGGAAGAATGTTCCCCTTTCCCCACAAACTCTCCAGCATTTGGTGTTTTTTGTGTTCTTGATCTTAGCCAGTGGCATCGGAATGAGATGACATCTGAGAGTGGTTTTAATTTACATTTCCTTAATTATTAATGATGTTGAACAATTTTTAAGATGTTTCTCAGCCATCTTTACTTCCTCACTAGTGAAGTCTCTGTTCAGCTCTTTACTCCATCTTTTGAGTAGGTCAATTGTTTTCTTACTTCTTTCTTTTTTGAGTAGTCTGTATATCCTTGACATTAATGCTCTGCCAGATGTATCACTAGTGAAGATTTCCCCCAACTCTGTGGGTTTTCTTTTCACTTCCTTGATTGTTTCTCTCGCTGTACAGAAGCTTTTGAGTCTGATGAGGTCCAATTTGTCAACTTTTGACCATATTTGCTGTGCTGCTGCTGTCTGATTGAGAAACGATCTTCTGCCAAATTCTTTCTATGAAGCTAGCACCACTCTAATACCAAAAGTAGGCAATGATACAACCAAAAAGAAAACTATAGATCCATCTCATTAATGAACATAGATGCAAAAATTCTCAACAAAATACTTGCAAATCACATACAGACCCACATCAAAAAGATCATCCATCTTGATCAAGTTGGATTCATACCAGAGATGCAGGGATGGTTCAACATACATAAATCAATAAATATCATAAAATACATAAACGAAATGGAAGACAAAAGCCACACAATCATCTCAATTGATGCAGGAAAAGCCTTTGACAAGATACAGCATCCCTTCATGTTTAAAGTTCTAGAGGGAACTGGACTAAAGGGAACATTCCTCTACATGATGAAAGCCATATGTAGCAAACCCACTGCCAAGACCATCCTAAATGGAGAAAAATTGGAACCATTTCCCTTAATGGTGGGAACCTGGCAAGGCTGTCCTTTATCACCACTCCTCTTCAACATACTTCTTGAAACATTTGCTAGGGCAATAATAAAAGAGAAGGATTAAAGGTGTACTAATCATGGAAAGAGGAAGATAAGCTATCCCTTTTTGCAGATGATATGAGAGTTTATCTAAGGGGTAATAAAACGCCACCAGAAAACTTCTAGAAATGACTAAGAGCTTCGGTAAAGTGGCAGGATGCAAAATGAACCTAGAAAAATCAGTAGCCTTTCTTTACACAAAAAATATACAAATGGAGAAGGAATATAAGAAGAACCTCCCACTCACAATAGCCTCAAAAAATACCTTGGAAAAAACCTAAACCAAGACACCAATTATCTGTACAACAAAAATTTTAAACCCCTGAAGGAGATTGAAAATGATATCAATAGATGGAAAGACCTCCCATGCTCATGGATTAAAATAATTAATATAGTAAAAATGTCCATTTTACTTAAATTGATAGACATATTCAAACTATTTCCAGTAAAAATCCCCATGAGCTTTTTCACAGACTTGGAAAAAAAATCCTTAACTTCATATGGAAAAACAAAAGACACTGAATAGCTAAAGAAACCCTGAGTGATGGGCTAGAGAGATGGCCTATCGGTTAAGAGCGCTGACCGCCCATGCAGAGGACCAGGGTTCGATCCCCAGCACCCACATGGCAGGCCAAGAACCGTCCAAAACTCCAATTCCAGGAGAACTCCAGTTCCAGGGAAATCCGAGACCCTCTTCTGATCACCGTGGCATTGCACGACACAGGTGCACAAACTTGCATGCAGACAGTACATTCATACACATACAGAAATAAATAAAATTAATTTAAAAAATTAAAAAAAAGAAACCCTGAGTGAAAAGTGCAATACATGAGGGATTGCTCTACCAGACTTCAAGCTATATTACAGGGGCATAGTCATAAAGGCAGCTTGTTTCTGGCACAAAAACAGACACATTGAACAATGGAACAAAATTGAAGATCCAAACTTGAGCTCATACAATTTAAGCCACCTCATATTTGACAAAGGAGCAAAAAACCTCAATGGATGAAGGATAGCATCTTCAGCAAATGGTGCGGGTAAAACTGGATCACCATTTCTAGAAGTAAAAATTAAACCTCTACCTCCCATCCTGTACAAAAAACAACTCCAAGTGGATCAAAGATCTCAATGTTAAACTGAAACCCTTAACTTGATAGAAGAAGAGTTGGCAACAACTTACAAGACATGGGCATATGAAAAGACTTTCTAAATCAAATAATATCTTTACATTTTATTTCTTTCCCAAACTTTTGTATCAATGAGAAAATAATAAATTTCACTCATGGTATGGAATACCATGTAAAATCCTTTTCAGTCTTCACTAGATGAAAGAAACAATTCTACACTTGCTTTCATTTTCTTCTCTAAATATCCATAGTCAGAAGAGAGCATACATAAATTTCTTCTATATAATACAAACCACGGTCTTTTATAGTTCTCTTTTTATGTTCTGTATTTCCAACTGGGATTCCTTTCTTCCTCAATTTCTTCTGAATAATACTACTTGTCTCTCAACCTCCAACCAAGTTACCATCTTCTTTGTGAAGTCCTTCTTAACAGTAAAAGACAGACCTAGTTGAAAATCCTCCTTTCTTTACATTAGGTTGGCTACTGTGGTTTTACACATTTTCTTGATAATTACTGGAGTCTGAGATCATTAAAGACCTGGAGAATTTTTTCCACTTGCTCTTTGTACCTAGAACAGTTCTGGCAACATAGCTACTAAGTTAAAATTAATGAAACCTCTAGTGTACCTTTACAGCAAAGCTTCAGTTTATAGCTATGTACCATTAGAGATAATACTGTGCTCTCTGATTCAACCGTATGAGCTATGCAATATTTATATGTGATCTCCATATGACTTCCTTGTATACTCATTTTACTCCTACTTCTCCACCTGTTCCAAAACTTCAGAGACTATCTTATGTATGTCTCTTACACATATTCTTTCTAGAGTGCCATATAAAATCTAATTCAAGGTCTAATAATTTCATTTAAACAAAATCCAGGTTCCCTTAGAAAACAAAAGGTTATCTTCTTTATGCTGAGAAAACTACCATCAAAACCAGAGTGTTGGCAACATCCTATGATCCCCAAACCCAGGTAGGCACGCATGTCCAACAGCCTGCCTTCTAGCTGTGCTACCTCACTTAGCATAATATCTTCTAGTTCCATCCATTACCTGCAAAGTTCATGATGTCCACTGCAAGAGCAGTTGGCACTTTTAACCACTAGGAAACAGAATTCATGTATATGCTGCCTACAAGAAATCCATCTAGGTCTGGAAAGATGCCTTAGTGGTTAAGAGCACCAACTGCTCTTGCAGAGGAGCCAGGTTTGATCCCCAGTACCCACATTGAGGCTGAGAATCGTCTTTAACTCCAGTTCCAGGGGAATCCGACACC
This sequence comes from Rhizomys pruinosus, assembly GCA_009823505.1. Lineage (NCBI taxonomy): Eukaryota > Metazoa > Chordata > Mammalia > Rodentia > Spalacidae > Rhizomys > Rhizomys pruinosus. The sequence continues at coordinate 400,540 of VZQC01014730.1, forward strand.
ATCTCCCAAGCTTCACAGCATTGCGTGACATTGGTGCACAAACCTACATGCAAACAGTACGTTCATACACAGGCGGCTAAGGACTGTATTTGAGTCGTCCGTAGTGGCACACGACTTTAATACCAGCTTTTAGGAGGCAGAGGCAGGCAGCTCTCTGTGAGTTCAAGGCCAGTCTTTTCTACAAGCCTAATTCCAGGCAAGCTGGGGCTACAGGGAAACCCTGTCTCATAAACACCAAAAAAAAAAAAAAATTCAAAAGCAAGTACCTGAAGCACATACCAACTAACTATTCATCCTTGAGCAACAAACAAGCAAGCGCCATCAACAAATATGAACAGAGACAAAGACACAATGAAAAATGAAAAAGTATAGTACAATCTCTTTGATGAATATTTATGTATAAATTCACAATGAAATAATTATGACCAGAATGCAATAAGACATCAAAAAGATTATCCATCTTGATCATATCTGCTTCATACCAGATATTTAGGATTGATTGAACATATGTAAATCAATAAATGTAATCCACCACATAACAGACTCAAGGACAGAAGCCACACAATCACCTCATTAAATGAAGAAAGGCATTTGGCAAAATTCAACATCTATTTTTGAAAGAAAATTCAGTTAAGTGTCTAAGGTTATAGAGGAAATATCTTAAGAGAATAAAAGCAATATAGAACAACCCCACAACCAACATCATACTCAATGGAGAAAAGCTCAAAATGCTTCCCTTAAAGTAAAAAACTAGAAAGGATTATTTCTACTCTCTCCATTCTTGTTTAATGTAGTACAATATAGTGTTAGCTAGGGTAATAAGACAAATGAAAGAGATGAACAAAACCCTAAAGTCTCCACCAGAATACTCCTACAGCCGAGAAACATTCAGTAAAGTAGAAGGATGCAAAATGAAAACAAAAATCAGTAACTTGCTATATACCAACAACGAAGGTAGTGATGAAAAAGTCATGGAATTTGTCCTATTCGCCATAACCTCAAAAATTTAAAACATATTGTGATAAATCCAACCAAGAAAGTTAAACACTTGTATAATAAAAACTTTAAGCACTGAAGAAAGATATTGAAGATGTAATATGATGGAAAGCCCTCCCATGATCATGGATCAGTAGAATTAATATTGTGAAAATGGAATGGTACCCAAAGCATTTTTTCTTTTTTTTTCTTTTTTTTTATTGATGCTTTGTGCATTTCATATGTGATTTTCCAATTCAGTTCAGGCATATTTCCCTTTCCCTTCCCCCCACCCCCAACTCATCCCAGATCATGCATTCTGCCATAAATGTCTGCATCTTTCTCTCAGTTTTTTTTCATTTTTTAGCAATAAGTGATAATCCATGAGTACAAGCATCCTTCATATGAAACCAATTTGCAGCCTGTTGAGCCCAAACCCCCACAGCCCTACCATCCAGTGGGGGGTGAGGGGTTGTATGTTCAATCAAGTTGATCAAATGAGTGTCCAGACTACATTGCTGTAGTTTCATCATTCACCCCAATCGCAGCCCTTACATTCTACTACACCCCCTCTTCCACAGATTGTTTCCTAGGCTTAGAAAAGGGGCACAGGTGGATGAGAAGCAAAACAGTCCACTCTCTCTGGAGCTGTTGTCTTGGACTCTGGTCAATTCTGGCTGTTTCCTTTCATGGGCTGACAGTTTGTCCAGGAATACCCTTTAGATCCTACTAATGAAGCACAAGCAATTAGATATATAGGTATTTAAACAGCACTAATAGTTATGGTATGTTACTTTGGTATAGACACATATGATTGGATGGTATGTTAATCCATGAATTACATTTTTTTCCTGTTAAATATGACAGGGTCTTACTATGGTTTATAACATTTCCTAACCTGTAGAGGATGTAAGCTTTTGGCATCAGCTATGGGTTATTCCTCTAAGGAGAGAGCCAATAGCAATTAGGTTTGGGATATACAGGCATATGGCTGCCTCTGCTGCACAGTATTTCCAGGCAGGTGAAGTGTAGCTGGTGCTGACGGTGGAGTCTTGTTTGACTCAAGGAGACCCGTATTTGCTTTATTGGTTTAGTGACCTTTGGTAACACTCTCTGATATTCCAGAGGCCATCTGTACACTTGCATGTGTGGTCTCAATACATCTTTCCCATGTTAACGTCAGGTCTTCGGCAGCAGGGCCTTATCACCTCTCTTCTTGCAGGTATCCCAGTTTAGAGGCAAGGAACCTTTACCTTTTGTGGGTCCTTGGATCCTCTGGCCAACATCTCCCTGGTAGAATAATCCATTGCTGATGTCAGAGCTCCTGTATTACGGGAAAAGATTTGAGGTTTCCAACAAGACAAAATGTCACAACTTAATGGCTGAGAAAGAAAAGTTACAGCTTTGCATTGAGTAGGATGTACCAGAAAGTGCCACCTGAAAGGTTGACCTGTCTGAACATTGAAAGGAAGAAAAGCCTCAAATTGCTATAAACATCGAACCCCTCTGTGGATCCTACTTGTAACAACTGTTTATAATGAGTCCTAATGAAACTTACCTTCTAGGTGCGGCAAAGGTTTTGATATGAGAGACTTTCTTGCCTTCCCCCCATAGAAAAAGGAGAAATATGATGATGATGAGGTTGCTTTCCAACTGTAAATTGGAGACAACTACTATAGAAGTAATCTCTTATAAAACCAGTAAAACTGCCTTCTTTAATTGACTAATAGACATAAGAACTGTGAAAAGGATTATTCTCTGTTCAGAACCAAATATAATGCTAAAGTCCTTAAGCTATGCACTTAAGCAAAATATATTAATACAGGTACCCAAAACATTTTATAGTTTCAATTCAATCCCCACTGAAATTCAAACAGAGTTGTACAAAGAAATTGAAAGAACAATCTCAAATTTTGTATGCAAACATAAAGAAACAGAATACCCCAAACAATTCCTGAACAATAAAATAAATGCTGGAGAAATCCCCATCTTTGATTTCAAATAACACTATAGAGCTGTAGTAATAAAAATAGCATGTTACTATGTAACTGGCATTGAAAGAGACATAATGATCAATGGAATGGAGCTGAGGGCATGGAATTAAGTACACACAATACACTCTCCTTACTTTTGATAAAGTACACACGCCAGAACACAATTTGGAAAAAAAAAGATAACATGTTCAGCAAATGCTGGTCAAACTTGATAGGTGCCTGTACAAGAATGAAACTATATGTCCATCTCTCTCCCTGCACAAAATTCAACTACAAATGGAGGAAAGACCTCAACATAAGTCCTGATACTTTGAAACAAAAAGATGAGAAAATCAGAAAAAAACTGGAACTTATGCACACAGGAAAAGACTTTTGGAAACACGTCTGACAGAGCAAGGACTAAGACCCAAATTATCAAGCAGGATGTAATGAAACTTATACTTCAAAGACACAGTCGTTCCAGGCAAGAGGCAACCTACCAAATTGGGATAATAAATTTTGTCAACTATAATTCTGACAGAGGGTTATCATCTACAATATTATAAATAACTCAAAAAAATTAACGTGCTTGAGCATAGGCCCAAAGATCTCTATATTCTATTACAAAGATAATTTTTCATCCAAGTTCATTAGTGCTCTGTTTCTAATACCCAGGAAATTGAATCCGCTTAAAGTTCATTGACAGATGAGAGGATAATGACTGTGTGGTGCATTTGAACAATGGAGAATTATTCAGCTCTTAAGAAAAACAAAATCATGAAATTCTCTGTTAAATGGATGGAACTGAAACAATCATCTAGAGACACATAAGAAAAATGGCACATGTTCTCTGTCATAAGTGGATACCATCTTTGAATCCTTGGATACATGTGTTTCAATCAAAAAATCCATAGAGGTCAGGAAAATAGGAAGGGGCCATGTGGGGGGAGGTTTCATATGGAGCAAGATAAAACGCAGTGATATAAATAGGGAAAAGGTCATTAATGTAGTAGGAATGAGTTACAAGGGAAGGGAACTGTAGGGCATGACAGAGGATGGAATAAAAGAAAGGATAACTAACACTAAAGGTCTTTAGAAAAAGCCATGTGGAGATTTACACTGTAGAAAATTGTTAATATATATGTATATAATACAAAAAGAGATTAATAAGACTTACCTTTAAACAGGGGGACATTGCCCCGACAAGCAAAGAAAAACCCCAATGCTCAGAACAGACTTCTTGATTCTAAGCTATCGACCAAAGTTCTATACACACTCAAATAATACTGGCTATTACCCTTGCTCTTAGTTATAAGAATTTAACAGTAAGACACTATTGCTAAAGACAATACATAAATGACATATGGAACAAATAAGGGTGTAAGCCAGGCGTGGTGGCACACGCCTTTAATCCTAGCACTTGGGAGGCAGAGGCAGGCGGATCTTTGTGAGTTCAAAGCCAGCCTGGTGTACAGAGTGAGTTCCAGGACAGCTGGGACTATAGGGAGACCCTGTCTCAAAAAGACCGAAGGGGGAAAAATAAAAAAAAAAAAGGTTGGTGTCGGCATTAATGGTTCATCTCTGCTAGCTAGCTTTCAAAGAGGTAGAAGACAGTATGCATGCTACCAGAAGAGAAAAGCAATCATCAGCGTTGTCCAACTATTTATTCTGTAAGCTACAATAGCACCTGTCATGGAAAGATATGCCCACTCATACAACAGTGTCAAAATTGTTATGATAGTAACTAAGTACTTTCTTATTGGATTTAAGGTCTATTTAATAAGATGAAGTACATTACCTGACACTGATATTAGGCCTTGAATCCACTTTCTAGTTATGTCACAGGCCATTGCAGAAAGCCTAATACTGTCATTGTGCTAAACAATCCTAATAATAAACTGAATCCTAATGATTTATTGTTACATTCACAGATTAATACATTGCTCACCTCTCCCCAGAGGTTTTCTCATGCATCAATTGGCCATTAACACAGTGTTCCACGACTTATCAACAGGCAGAGACTAAGAGGCTATATAAGGCTTATCCATAAATAGGATACCTGCATACAATTTTGGCCCCCAAAGGCTCATTGACCATTGTAAAAGAAGGAGTACAAAGATTTTAAGAGCAAAATGTGGTGGATGACTGTGAAGCAACTGTATGCCATTCAGCTAATCAGTTACCCATATGATCTCACGGCAATTTTTACAGCATGTGCAAGTCCCATATAAGCTCAAACCAGAAAAAATCCCTGCATAGACATGGGAAGTGGTAAGAATCCACAACTCTACCTGGGGAACTATGGCCAACAGAGAGCTAGTGGGATAAGGAGAATTGGTTTCATTTAGGGGTGTGACTCTTGGTAGGTTTACCAGGCTTCAGTGGATGGACCCAGACTGAAGGGCATGTTGGAACCCAAAGTAGAATTCAATAGGCCTTAATAAACATAATGGAGTTCATGAAATCATTTGGTGGTTATTTTGGGGGAAGGGATATAGATATAGATGCAGATCTAAATTCAATCAAAATGTGTTGCATTAATTTTGTAAAAAAAAAACCAATAAAAATGAAAAATAAAGTTATTACTATAGCTCATATAGATGATATAAACCATAAGAAATATCAGATCAGTAGCCTATGTTAAAATTTTCCAAGGGCTTAGATTTATTTTTTCATATTTTAAAACATCTGAAAATGAAAATATAATAATAATATTCAACAGCATGTAGAAATTATATAGTGTTCCATCAATCACCCACAGATAGAGTTTTACTGGGATATTCTCATTCATGTATGCATTATATATGGCAACTTTATTATGGCAATGACAGTGTTCAGTAATTGCAACAGAAATCATGTGTACTGCTTTCCTTCTTTTACGATTGTGCTCATTGTAGTATAAATCCATGTATACAATAATGCATCAGTGTATTGCAAATATGAATATGTCATAATATATACCTTGTATTTATTTTTATTATCTATCATTTAGTGAGGATCTGTAATGTTTTAGCACAGAAAGGAAAGGAAAGCAAAGAAAAGCTTTGAAAATCATCCTTTTTTCATTTTTATTGAAGTTTTGTGTATTTCATACAACATTTCTTGATCAAATTCAGACCTAATTCCCCTTTCTTGCCCCCTCCACAACAGAACTCTTTTAAGTCTCAAGGGGTTAGGAGTTAGCATGTTATTAAGTCAGATAGTGAAGTATTGTGGGTTTTTTTTTTTTTTTTTTTTGTGTGTTTGATGACAAGGTGGTCAACTGTGGTAAAGGAACAGAATACATGTTGGCATTGCCCTAGTAGGTGTTCATTCCACTATTCCCAACTCACAGCAATGAAACATAGAAAGAAATTCTATTTGGACTATTTGTCAAACCAGAATTTCTTCACAAAAATTTGAAGTGAAGATGTCTTTTCTCTGTCAAAGTAAGTTTCCCAGTGACTCACATGTTAGAAATCACAAGGAAAGGGGCTGGAGAGATGGCCCAGCGGTTGAGTGCAGACCGCTATTACAGAGGACCCGGGTTCGATCCCCACCACCCACATGGCGGCCGAGAACCGTCTGAAACTCCAATTCCATGAGAGCTCCCTCCCAACACCCTCTTCTGACCTCCACGGCATTGCACGACACGGGTGCACAAGCTTGCATGCAGACAGTACGTTCATACACATACAGAAATAAATAAAAAACTAAAATTAAAAAATCACGAGGAAAGACATTTACTAATGGTGAGTAAATTGTGTTTCATTGCTGCTTTTCAGCTAGGTCTTGCAGTTATGAATCACTTCAAGTGCTTAGGAGACTGGTAGTAGTAAATACTCAATTAACAATAACAAGAAAAACAAACCTTACACATGTTGGCATTCACTAGTGTTCATAACACTCACTACATAGTGGAAGGAAGGTACTAAGTTATATAGGTCAACTAAGAATACCATTGAAGCTCCTATCTCAAGTAAAATAAAGCAAAATAACAGCAAAACAACAGTGAAGCCATGGTACATAACAACAATAACAAAACAATCTTTCCACCCCTACTTCCATAGTAATCCTTAGACTTAGGAGTCAGAAATTTGTTAGAGGTGTCCTATTCATGGATTAAGCAGTATGTATCCTCTTATGCTTTGCATAGTATATAGTTGTGGTTCTCTGCATTAATCGCTTCATTCTATTTTGCTTTCAATTGCTGTGACAAAACACTCTGACCAATACCAGCTTGGGGAGGAAAGTATTTATACATCTTACACCTCCCAGGTCCCAGTTCATCACTGAGGGAGGGCAAGGTAGGAACTCAGGGCTGGAATCTGAGGCAGGAGCTGAAGGAAAAACTATGTAGGAACACTGTTTACTGGCTTGCTCCTCTGGCCAGTGCTCCTTCTTCATTCTTATATAATACACAACAACATGCCTAGGAGAGGAACCACCCACAGTGGGCTGGGAACTCCTATATCACTCAAAAATAAAATGTCTCACAGATATGGTCATTGGTAAGTTGAGTGGAGGACATTCCCCAGTTGAGGCTACCTCTACCAAGATGTGTCAAGTTGAGAACTAAATCTATCCACCATACACCTCCTGCCACATAGGGGCTCTTCTCTGCTGTGAGTCTAGAGACGGATTGATCTACTGGTATAAAAACAAGTTAGATACCATTCCTGGGTATATACACACAAGCCTCATCTTACCGCAGAGATACATACACAGGCATGTTTATTGCAGCTCTCTTCACAATAGCAAAACCTGGAACCAACCCAAGTGCCCCTCAACTAATGAGTGGATAGAGAAAACATTGTACATCTACACAATGGAGTTCTATGCAGTGGTAAAGAAAGATGACATCATGATCTTTGCAGGTAAATGGATGGAACTAGAAAATATTATGTTAAGTGAAGTAACACAGTCCCCGAAAAACAAATGACAAATGGTATCCCTCATCTGTGGATGCTAGTGCCAATTACCTAGTTGTAAGTATATTTTGTTCAGGGCTCCTTGAGCTTTTGTCCAAGTATTTGGGAGTGATGCATATTGGAAACAACAACAGCAACAACAACAACAGAAAAGACTATGTCAACTAACTGACTAAAATGGTGAACTTCTGCTTAAAACAGTCAACTTCTGCATTGAGAATTTTGAGAAAGACTGGGAAAAAGATGAAAAACGTGTTTGGCAGAATGCATGAGCTCTGGTGGAGTGGGGGTTGGGGAGGGGGACACGAGTCTAGATTTGATTTGTAATATAATCATATATATATGAATATATATATATATATATATATATCTCAGTTTGCACTACTATATCTCTCTTTAGCAGAATAGGTTTATTAGGCTTCCTCTCATAGCCTATGTGTTGTATAGGCTTAGTTTCCTAGGATCACAATGGTGACAGCATGGACCAGTCCCATGTAACCAAAAAGCCAGACAAAATCCCAGCATAGACTTAGATAATTGGGTGAAAACCCCCAACCTTACCTAAGGAACTATTTTCTTGCAAATGGCTACTGGGTAGGGGAGATTCAATCTTGATAAGTGTAAGACAGTAGCTTGATCAGGCTTCAGTGGATGAAGCCATGTTAAAGGCATTTGCCGGGTGTGGTGGCGCATGCCTTTAATCCTAGCACTTGGGAGGTAGAGGCAGGCGGATCTTTGTGCGTTCAAGGCCAGCCTGGTCTAAGTGAGTCCCAGGATAGCTGGGACTACAGGGAGACCCTGTCTCGAAAAGACCAAAAAAAAAAAAAAAAAGGCATTTGGTAACACAAACCTAATAATATATTGCTTAATATAAATACGGATATATGATTATCAGCATTAATACAATTAAAAAATACTTCAGTTAATCTTTATCTTCTTTACAAAATTCAATATGTTACTAACACTGATCAGTATTTTTTTTAAATTTTAAGTTATAATGCTAAATTTGAAGTGATTTAAGAATTGCTCTCCAGGAACCGACTGCATAGAAGAATTACATTTAAGAACAATTTTTTCAGAAATTCTGAATCCATTAACAAAATACATTCTGAAGTAGAATATGCTAAAATATATTAAAATTAGTGCTAGATGCTAAAATATATGCTCAGCAATTTAGAGTGTGTAATATTTGGCAAAGGACCTCAGTTTTGCCACCCGCATCAGGCAGTACACAGTTGCCTGTTACTCCACCTCTAAAACATCTGTAGCCTCTGGCCTTTATGCACACCAATACACACATCACACACAGTCCAACACACAAGTAATTAAAAATAAAATAAATTTTAAAACAATGATAATTTATGGTGGTAGTCACCATTTTGTAAGATAACTTGTAGATAAAAAGTAACATACAGATTCTCTATGCAAATTGCATAAAGACTCACATCAAGAAGATCATCTATCATGACCAAGTTGGATTCATACCTGAGATGCAGGGATGGTTCAACATATGAAAATCAATAAACATCATCAAGCACGTAAATAGAATGAAAGACAAAAACAACACCATCATCTCAATTGATGTTTAAAAAGCCTTTGACAAAATCCAGCATCCCTTCATGCTTAAAGTCCTAGAGGGAATTGGATTGGAGGGATCATTCCTCAATGAAATCAAAGCTATATACAGGAAACCCACAGGCAATATCATCATAATTGGGGAAACGACAGAAACATTCCCTTTAAAGGTAAGAACTTGGCAAGGCTGCCTCCTGTCATCACTCCTCTTCAATATAGTGCTTGAAACTCTTGCTAGAGCGATAAGGCAAGAAAGGGAAATTAGAGGAGTACTAATTGGAAAAGAAGAAGTCAAGCTATCCCTATTTGCTTATGATATGATTGTTTACTTAAGGGATGCAAAAAACTCCACCAAAAACTACTAGAAATGATTAACAGCTTCAGCAAAGTGGCAGGATACAAAATTAACCTAAAAAATCAGTGGCCTTTCTTTACACCAACAACAAGCGACTGAAGAAGGACTTCAAAGAGACCTTCCCACTCACAATAGCCTCAAAGACAATAAAGTACCTAGGAACAAACCTAACCAAAGACACCAAGGATCTCTACAACAAAAATTTTAAACCCTTAAAGAAATAAATTGAAGAAGACATCAGAAGATAGAAATACCTCCCATGCTCATGGATTGAGAAAATTAACATTATAAAAATGTCCATTCTACCCAAACTCTTGTACAGATTTAAGGCAATCTCAATTAAAATCCTCAAGAGTTTCTTCACAGGCTTGGAAAAAAAAGTCCTTAAATTCATTTGGAAAAACAAAAGACCCTGAATAGCCAAAACAACCCTGAGTGAAAAGATCAACACAGGGGTATCTCTATACCAAGCTTCAAACTATACTACAGGGCTATAGTCATAAAAACAGCCTGGTACTGGCGCAAAAACAGCCCTGTTGACCAATGGAACAAAACTGAAGATACAAACTTGAGGACATATAATTTCAGCCATCTCATATTTGACAAGGGGGCCAAGAAGACACAATGGAGAAAAGACAGCATCTTCAGAAAGTTGCGTTGGCAAAACTGGATCACCACTTGTAGAAGAATGAAATTAAGCCCCTACCTCTAGCCCTGTACAAAAGTCAACTCCAGACTGATTAAAGACCTCAACATGAAACCCCAAACTCTGAAGGTGATAGAAGAAAAAGTTGGCAGCAGACTACAAGACATAGGCGTAGGAAAAGACTTCCTATATCAGAGAGCAGCTGGGCAAGAATTAAGGTCGACAATTGACAAACGGGACCTTATTAAACTCAAAACCTTCTTTATATCAAAGGAAACAAACTCAAAAACGTCTTTATATCAAAGGAAGTGAAGAGAAATCCCACAGAGTGGGAGGAAACCTCTGCAGAAACATCTGATAAAGCATTGATTTCCAGAATATATAAACTACTCAAAAAACAAAGAAAACAAATGACCCACTCAATAGATGGAGCAAAGAGCTGAACAGAGACTTCACAAGTGAAGAATTAGAGATGGCTGAGAAACACCTTAAGAATTGTTCAACATCACTAATCATTAAGGAAATGCAAATCAAAACCACTTTAAGATATCATCTTACTCCAATAAAACTGGCTAGGATCAAGAAAACTAATGATACCAAGTGCTGGAGAGGTTGTGGGGAAAAGGGAACACTCATCTACTGCTGGTGGGAATGTAAACTTGTACAGCCACTATGGAAAGCAGTGTGGAGAACCCTTGGAAGACTTGGAATGAACTTGCCACCCGACCCAGCCATACCACTCCTGGGCATGTACCCTCAAGACTCACCCCACCACAGAGATACATGCACGGCCATGTTTATTTCAGCTCTCTTCACAATAGCAAGGAGCTGGAACCAACCCAAATGCCCCTCAACTGACGAGTGGATAGAGAAAATGTGGTACATCTACACAATGGAGTTCTATGCAGCAGTAAAGAAAGATGACATCACGAGCTTTGCAGGAAAATGGCTGGAGCTAGAGGACATCATGCTGAGTGAAGTAACACAGTCCCAGAAAAACAAACGACGAATGGTATCCCTCATCTGTGGATGCTAGTGCCAATTACCTAGTTGTAAGTATTTCTTGTGCATGGCCCCTTGAGCTTTTGTCCAAAGCAGTTGGGAGTGATGCATATTGACAACAACAACAACAACAACAACAACAGAAAGGACTGCATCAAAGAACTGACTGAAACAGTGAACTTCTGCTCAAAACAGTCAACTTCCACATGGAGAATATTGAGAAAGACTGAGAAAGAGATGAAAAGCATGTTTGGCAGAATACATGAGCTCTGGTGTGGTGGGGGGATAGGGTGGGGGACACGGGTCTAGATTTGATAATCTTGTACAAAATATATATATTAAAATAAATAAATAAATAAAGAAATAAATAAATAAATGCCAAAAAGAAAAAGAAAGAAAAAAAAATAGAGAACTGACTGAAAACTGACTGAAACAGTCAAATTCTGCTCAAAACAGTCAACTTTCACGTGGAGAATTTTGAGAAAGTCTGAGAAAGAGATGAAAAGCATGTTTGGCAGAATACATGAGCTTTGGTGGGGTGGGAGGATAAGGTGGGGTACATGGGACTAGATTTGATAATCTTGTACAATATATATAAAGCAAAAAAATGAGTCTCTATATACTTATCATATGATAAAAATTTCAAATAAGAAGATTCACATTTCCCCACATTTTTTTTGTCTTTTTGAGACAATATCTCCCTGTATCCCTGCTGGCCTCACTGTGTAGACTAAGCTGACCTTGAACTCACAAAGATCCACCTGTCTCTGTCTCCCAAGTGCTAGGATTAAAGGTGTGTGCCACCCAGCTCCCCACATATTTATAGTAGGTGTATTTACTGAGCTCAAAGTAAAATCCCAGTACTATTTATAGCTTTGACATAAGGGCAAATTATTTTTTTTTTATTTTTTCATGGGCCGAACTGTGCTGCTGAGAAACTTCTACATGTCAATTGAAAATTAGTGATTTGTAATATTTGGCGTGATAAACACAAATATTAGTAGAGAAGTATAATTGTACAGATGTCTTACTTCATTTATTTGGTTTTGGATTTGTTTGGGCTTTTATTTTTAACCTTTTCTTTCATTTATTTTTTTAATTTTTTGCATTTCATACAATATATCTTAATCCTATTAAGATGCTCTCCCCTAGTTGTACCCCCCTATATTCCCTACCACACCAGGTTTCATGCATTCTGTCATATATTGAGTATTGAGTCAGGTTTTTGTTTTCAAAGGTCCCTCAGTATGAGTTCATCCATTGAGTCCATTTCATTTTTTCATTTTTTTTTTTAGAATTTGAAGTTTATGGGCCTGGAGAAATAGCCTAGCGTTTAAGAAGACCAACTGCTCTTGCAGAGGACCCGGGTTCGATCCCCAGCACCCACATGGCAGCTAAGTACCGCCTGTAACTCCAATTCCAGGAGAACTCCAGTTCCTTGGGAATCGGAGACCCTCTTCTGACCTCTTTGGCATTGCACGACACGGGTGCACAAACCTACATGCAGAAGGTATATTCATACACATACAAAAATAAAAAAATAATTTCAAGTTTATGTTCTAAAATATAATTGCATATTTTTAGTTTGAAAATTATAGCAGGTCAGTTTATTTATTATACATCTTTGTATTTTTTTATGTCCTTATTGTTGTTCCCTTTAATTATATATTACTCCAAAATACACATATGTACATTCAACATATATACCAAAATGACAGTCTGAAAATAAGCTACGGGTTAATTCCAAAACATGTTTGGGATTCAAATTTATCAATAATCTTCATGCATTTTATACAAGTTTGTGTTAGACAGTCATGAAAAAATTAGTCAAGATAAATAAGCTTGGAAACAACTGTTTTTTTAAATATTAATTTATGGCTATTTTTAAGTTTATTATTTTTAATGTGTATGAGTGTATTGATTGCATTTATGTAAGTCCAATATGCATGCAATGTCCAAGAGGAGCAGAAGAGGATATTGGATCCACTGGAACTGTAATTACAGACAGCTGCTTGCTGATATGTGGAGGCCTATAATTGAAACTGGGTCTCTCCAACAGCAACCAGTGCTCTTAACTGCTGAGCTACTTCTCCAGCCCTTTAAATTAATTCATTTACTTTATCTGTATGAGTATATTGTCTGCATATATGCAAGTATACCATGTCATTCAATGTCCCCAGAGATCAGAAGAGGGAGTAAGATACCCTAGAACTGGACTTATGAATGGTGGTTAGCTCCCATGTGGGTGCTGGGAACTGTACTTGGGTCCTCTGCAAGAGCAGCTGATGCTCTTAATAGTGGAGCCATCTTTCCAGCCCCAGAAATAACTGCTTTTTAACAGTGCTAGGAAGATCTTTAGAACAAGCCTTCTAAAATAATGAAACTTCCACAGAAGTTAGACTTTTGTATATAAAATCATCATGATCATTTATAGACACATCTTAAGATATTACAGAAAATAATATAAATACTACAAACAAAGCACGCAGCATATGCTGTCTTACCTTATTAACACTTATTTGGGGAATTGAAAACTGCCAGTTGTTCTATTTCTTCCCTTAACTGTTTCTCTACTTACCTCCTTCTCTATATCCTATACCAGAGAATGCCTTTATTTGGCCAACAACCAAAAAGAGGAAGAAGAAGAAGAAGAAGAAGAAGAAGAAGAAGAAGAAGAAGAAGAAGAAGAAGAAGAAGAAGAAGAAAGAGGAGGAGGAGGAAGAGGAGGAGGAGGAGGAGGAGGATAGTGCATGCATTATTGATAATCTTGCTTCTGAATTTAAAAATCCACATACATGCATGTATATAAATAGGCTACTTTTACCTGTGGATATGGCACTATTTTAATGAAAGTAGGAAAAAAAAAACTAGTGTGATTATTTGTAGTTATATTGCTCCAAATTTAATTGCAACATAAATTGGAAGAATGAATACAAACTTCAAGGTACACAATGAAGAACATCTTTTTCTGTCTTTTGTCTTTGGCCTCTGGTTGAATAGTAAATCTTTTGGAGAAAAAATTACCAGTAGTGAGAAAAGACTTGTTCAAAATTCATTTAATTTTAGGCATTCTACACTATCATTAACTCTTGAGTAATCAGCTCGTTTGTTCTCTCATATGCTGTGACATAAGCCTGAAGAAAAATTTCCCAATACACCAAAGTAACTAATCCAGTTTGTTCTTTTCAAGAATACATTTCAATATTTGTTAGAAAGGAAAATTAGAAAATGAACACCTCCGAACAAAATATTTTCTGCAAAATTCATGAACAGGATTTGAATAAAGCTACCAAGAGGAAATTGGGGGAAAAGTTATTGGTTTTAATCCTTTTCAAGGGGTAGGAAGCATGGATTTGTCTGTTTTATTTTCCCCTGGGCTCACAAATTATGTAAATATAAATTTGTGATACTATGGACACATTTCTCTAAGTATGAAGAAAATGGCATTGTAATTTTATTTTATAAATTATTTGAGAGCACTATTACAATGAGGCAAATATTTAATCAACAACATTAAATTTATATCCCTAAATAATTAAATAAATAAATAAATAAATAAATAAATAAATGTAAATAAAGGTAGACGATGCTAACAACCACAAATTTTTACATGTTTCCAGTGTTATGTAATTGCTGGTACTGTCTAAAATATGCTGAAAACATCTTAAAGACAGACACCATGTCCTCAGAACATGAGTTCTTCTTCAGCTCCGGCTGACTTGCATACATTATTTTAAATGTCAAACAACACAATAATGGCTAAAAGAAAAGAAAATTGATTTAGTAATGTCGAGATTACATGAAATTTCATAAAATCATTCATATTCTTTTCATCATTTTCATAGAAGTTAAAAAATGTTCAGTTTGAGAGTCTTGCTGATGATAGACAGCCTATCAGTATGAAGCACCATGTGAAATTGCTTCTGACAAACATTACCTATTCACCAAGGAAAGAACTCTGCTCATAATAGCAGTTTATTCTGATAAGCAATCGTTCCTTTGATTCAAAATGTCCTAAAAGACAAAAATCATTGCAGTTCTACGTCAAGGATTCACTGATCTTTTAAATACGATTGAACTTTAAATTAACCATAGGGAACGACAGCTCAGGAATAATTTCTACCTTTCCACACAGTACTTCATTAGTTACTACAGTAGTCTCCCTTCTCTGGGAGTTGGCATTCTGTAGTTACAGTTATCCACATGCAACTACAATCTGAAAATAAAATGGAAAAGTCCAGACATAATCTATCAATAATTTTTAAATATTGCACCATTCTGAGTAGCAGGATGGAACATCATGCTTTGTTGTGGTGCACCAGTATGGAAGCTCCCTCCTGCCTAGGATTGCATCATACCTTTGTTCCACGTTTCAACACTTAATGTACTGCCCATCTCTTACTTGCTTGATAGTTATCTGAGGCTTACTAGCATGGTATTGCAGTCCATATGTTTAAGAAAGAAGGACTGAATAAGTCAAATACTATGTCACACCATATCCATCTCATAAGAAATGTACCATATGATACCATCAGAAGAGGAGTAAAGTTTATATATTTGTACAATGAAAAGACCATATTCACCAACTTTTACTGTAGTGTATTATTGGAACTCTATTTTGTGACTATTTGTGACTAAGTTCTTAATCTGCCTAATTTATTAATTAAGCATTATCCTATGCTTCTATACATAAGAAAAATATTGTTTTATAAGGTTAATGTTTTTCACTATTTCACACATCCACTGGGGAATTTGTAAAATAACTGTAGTAGATAAATTACTTATATTATGTATGTGTTAGTCATGTGATTGATCCGGAGAAATAGCCTAGAAAATAAGAATATATTTAAAGATTACGGAGACATTTCTAAGTTGTTCTTCTCATGTGCCTTGAAGAATATAGATCTCATAGAGAGTTATAAACATTTTTCCATATCTTCATTTAATGTTAATAAGAACTGCATTACCAGATTATAATAAGAAATACCAAGAAGTATTCAGCAGAGGTAATAGGTAAAAGTGGAAATTGTGAATTTATTAAAATTTTTTTCAAGAATCAGGGAAACCTGACCACTATGAAAATACCCTATGAATTAAGGGAGTTATACACAGTTTGAATTCTTTCGGTAGCATATAATCATACAGAGCATCAATATTCAACTTATCTTCCTTAATGAATGCTTATTTATATACAAATATTTGCTTAAGTGCTAAGTAGGAGAAATTGCAAAATGAGTGAATCACAGGCACTGTCCTCAAAGCACATAATTGATGTAAGAATGTAAAGTGTATTTGTAACTACTTAAGGAAATATATGCATATTCTTCCGTATAGTTAACATTGAATTGACTTCTTTATAGTCTTCAAAAGCCGCAATTTTAACTTTGTAATAAAAGACAATTACATATATATGTGCATATATCTATATAAATTTACATGTATACACACGTGTTTTTCTTCAGTACTGCAATTTGAAATGTACTACTGAGTTGTACCCCAGATCTCTTTTCACCTTTTATTTTGAGACAAATTCTCATTATGATGCCCAAGCTTGTCTTGAAGTTGTGAACTTATCCTCTGTAGTAACAGATTTTATCCCCTGCACCACCAGTCTAAAATTCTATTTCATTTTTATTTGTTTCATTTTATTTTATATTATTATTTTACTTTATGTGTATGAGTATATTGCCTGCATGGGTGTAAGTACACCAACACTGTACAATGCCTGCAGAGGTCAAAAGAGGGCATTAAATTTCCTTGGAACTGGAGTTATGAATCGCTGTTAGCCACCATATGGGTATTGGGAATTGGAACTTGGTCCTCTCCAATAGCAGCCTGTGCTATTAACCACTGAGCCATCTCTCCAGTACCTGTTTCCTTTTAAACCTATAATATGTCAATATATTCTTTGAAATTTTCATATGTGCAGGGTTTTTTTTGCTTTATCACAAAATATTTTGATTTTTGTTTTTTAAATTATATCAGATGATGCTCAATAAATATATGTACTTTATAACATTTTAATTTAAAGTTAGTTATATTATTTTTCATCATGCTTATTATATGATCATTGGGAGGATATTTTGAAATATTCTATATTTTTTCCTTTAAATCTAAAATACATGCGTGTATGTTTGTATCATACAAATATATTAAATTTATTATTTAATTTTAAAATTGGAATTCTCAATATTCTTCCTCAGTTTAAAAATGAATTTAGTAATATATAAACATAAAGAAACCTGTAAATTCTCACTGTGATTGCAAATGTGTCCATTTCTCTTTGAAATTCTATGCTTTTGTTATTATTTGGAAAATATATGATTAATTCAAGAGAGTTCATGACTGTTATACATCTGATCATTATACTTTTTCAATATAGAAGATTCTCTGTGCCTTTGTGATAATGATTTGAATTATTTTACCGATGTGAATAGTATAAAAACTGCTTTTCACAACACTTCTTTTGCTGCTCCAAAAGTGTTACAAGGTGAAAACAGTCATAGAGAATATGTAAAAATAAAATGATAAATGCATTCCAATTAAATTTCATTCACAGGGACTTATGATAAGTTGGGCTTACCCTGAGAAAATAACTTGCTGACAATCTAGGTGATAACCTGACAGTCTAAAAAGGTATTTATTTCCCGGGCGTGGTGGCACATGCCTTTAATCCTAGCACCTGGGAGGCAGAGGCAGGTGGATCTTTGTGAGTTCAAGGCCAGCTTGGTCTACAGAGCAAGTTCCAGGACAGCTGGGGCTACAGGGAGACCCTGTCTCGAAAAGACAAAAAAANGTGTTCTAAGTAGAGAGTAACTTCAAAGTTCTCAAGTATTTCATGAGAACTGCATTTGTTAAAGCATCTAATGGGAAGGTACTGGATTTTACAATGATATCAACTCACACAGTGAGTAGTGCAAAAGGCAAAAGAGTAAAAACTGTCCACTCACAGTGGGACTGAACTATAGCACCTCTGTTTGAGCAAGTGAACTGTTAAAAATATTTTTCCTGGGCTGGAGAGATGGCCTAGCGGTTAAGAGCGCCGACCGCTCTTACAGAGGACCCAGGTTCGATCCCCAGCACCCACATGGCGGCCGAGAGCCGTCTGAAACTCCAATTCCAGGAGAACTCCAGTTCCAGGGGAATCCGACACCCTCTTCTGACCTCCACGGCATTGCACGACACTGGTGCACAAACTTGCATGCAGACAGTACATTCATATACATAAAGAAATAAATAAAATAAAAAAAATTAAAAAAATATTTTTCCTTCAGGCCTGGGAAGAATCAATTTTCAGGAGTGCAGACTAGCATTATTACCTCAATGTTGAGACCATAAAGAAAAAATAATAAAGTAGAGCAGCACTTTTACCTCCTTAATAATCCCCCCATTAACTATTTAATTTAATAATTATTAACTTTATTTCATTTATATTGTTGCATAGGCAAAATTAAGGAAATATAAAATGTTATAAAATATCTATGGACTTGATATTTATACTTCTTTTCATTTTTACTCACCTA
Organism: Rhizomys pruinosus; assembly: GCA_009823505.1. NCBI lineage: Eukaryota > Metazoa > Chordata > Mammalia > Rodentia > Spalacidae > Rhizomys > Rhizomys pruinosus. The sequence continues at coordinate 419,499 of VZQC01014730.1, forward strand.
GAAAATAATTAAATTATTCCTAGTTCTCTTGTAATAGACATATATACAAGTTCATTTTGAAGCTCACAGAAAAAGACAAATAATAAAGCAAAAACTGATTATTTGTGACCACTATTTTGAAGACATTTGCCAAAGGAAACTTAAAGGCAAAATTGGTTCTAGAGGTATGAAGCTGAATGGATGCCACAAATGTCATGTTCTTTGTCATTAGGAATAAAAGGTCAAGCTTATTTGATCAGTTATTTTCAGAAAAAAAGTGTCTGCAAAAAACATCTTTCTTTTTCTCTAAATCTTCTCACAAGAATCAATGGATTATTCTGTTCTTATTCTAGACTGAGTTTTCAAAGGAGTTGTTTATCAGAATGCCACTCCAAACAGTATTTGAAGGGAAGTTGGAAAGTATATTAATTATAGAGTGCTATGGTCGCCTGAAAATTTCCATGTTTGTAAGTGTTGCAACACTGATTTGGGGTGGCATTTCTTCCATGTAGAATACTTTTAAAAGTGCAAATGTATGAACAGAAAATTCTCACTTCAAAGAGAAATAGAACTGTTTTGAAAGACAGCCTTTGAATGCAATCTTATTCAAAGGGAAGCGTATTTAGAGAAAATGGAATCCAAAGATGTCAACACCTGTATTCTTCCTAAGAATATGCCTTCTTTTTGACAACAGCAATGATAAGCTAAAAGTACTTTGAAAAACAAACATGCCTTACTTTATTTGGTTATAGAAAATGTAGTGAAAATTTTATGATGCCTCCACACTTACAATATATTTTCATTAAAAAGCAATATATTTCATAAATTTGATGTGGGTAATTGCCTAAACCCACATAGTATATATTGAAAGGTTAAACTTCATTTTAGAAAACAACTCATAAGACCTGTGTGCATGTGAATGCTTTTTCCATAGTATCTACTCAAACCTGAAAGAATCATTTTGCTACAATTTTGAACAATTTTAAAAGGGAGAATGTAATAGGAAAAAAAAAAGATGTAACATCTTGGAATTTTGCTTTTCTACTTTTTGAGAGGATTGTTGTAAATACCCTTTGGTCTACAAGAAAATAGTCTTCCTCATTGTCAACACAAAAAAATATTGAATACAGCAAAGACATTTTTGTAACCCTTTAAACTAAAACATAGGCAGCAATGCTTACATCTCTACAGACTGAGAAAAGATAGGTGTGATTCTCATTGTTAGTTAAATAAGGGTGGTGAGAAAGATGAATGATGTTAGTCTGCCAGTGATTTTGGGTAGAGATTTTTAATTATTTACACCACATTATTTCAGGAGATATCAGCAATAAGGCATACCGAGAGAAAATAGTTATGTAAATTAATGAAGGAAACCAAGAGATTATTACATTGGGAGGGATTCATATTAGGGGTTTTGGAGGGAGTTGGAAGAAAAAGTAGAGAATTAATATGATTAAAATACTTTCAATATATTCATGAATTTTTCAAAGAGTAAATAAAAATACATTAATGTATGTGTTATATTTAAAGAATGCTTGATTGAGAATTTTAACCACAATATTCATTAAAACATTTATTATTTACTTTGCTGAATAATATAAACCCAAGCAATGAAACTAGACCCTCGTGACATCGTAAATAATACTTTTTGTTTATATAATCCATTTTCTCTTAAAAAACGCTTTTATCAAAATTATTATTAAAATTTACTTCCATATTGATTGAGCACAACAGATATAAACTAAATGGGTGCATTACATAATTTGCAACATAATTGTTTCATACTTTAAGTTGCGCGAAAATCTCTTACTTTTATAAGTTATATGTAAAGTCTATAGTTGACGTTAAACTTGTAAGAATGAAATGATCTGTTGAGGGATGGGGATGTACATGAACAGTAGAACATTTGCTAAACATGTGCATGACACTGGTTTAGTCTCCATCATGAAAAAAACAAGTCTGTTAGGAATTAATTTCTTTTCTACTATTTGACTTATATGCTAAACAATGAAAAATCCCAACCTATGTATATAAGTGTTTTAACCCTGACAATCTATTTAAAATACACAAAGGAAAATCACTAAAAGTGGGTAGTTTTCTGTTTACTTAACTGTTAAGCTATTTTCTTAGTTGTGGGTAGTTGTTATCATTTTTTATGAAAGAATATTGGGATGGTATATTTTCATTTTTTTACCTTCTCTGACCTTTTGTGAGTCTAGTGTAATGATGCAGAAATGTATGTTTTATAGGTTTATAGCTCTCTAAAGTTTTAAAAATTAAGTGACTTTCTCAATGGCTCTATATGTTAGTTAAATGTAAAGAAAGAAAGGAGTAAGGGACGATATATAAAAATTATTTTCTGGGCTGGAGAAATGGCCTAGCAGTTAAGAACGCCAACTGCTCTGGCTGAGGACCCGAGTTCGATCCCCAGCACCCACATGGTGGCTGAGAACCATCTTTAACTCCAGTTCCAGGGGAATCAGACGCCCTCTTCTGACCTCCGAGGCATTGCACCACGACACGTGTGCACAGACCTGCATGCAGACAGCACATTCACACACATACAAAAAATAAAATTAAATTAAAAAATATATGTATATAAAGATTTTCTTTTCCTATTAGTGGAATACAGATACATGTATTTATCAATACTGAGATCAGAAAAAGCTACACATTGACCATTAATTTTATCACAGTGTGAGAATGACTTTTCTGAGACCATGTTAATCATATACTTTGAAAATAATTTAGAACTATGTAGTTAATCTGTTATCTTACTGTATATCCAGCTGGTTTTAACTTAGTCTTCAAGAAAACAATGCCTATACAACTAACTCTTCCAAACTAATATAAATGAATAGCCTTAATCTTATACCATGGGCCCTATTGCGATTCTGTTACTGCCCAGATTCAGAATAATTTAGGTATGTGTGACATGTGGTAAATAGACCTAAGGCCACCTCTGAAAGTTGTGATAATGTTGAAAACAGCAGATCCCCAAGTATTGGAAACAACACATTGGCATAAGTTGATGGCATTTGTTTATTGCTTTATATGCTGTTTCTACTCAGTAGGGTAAGAAAAATAACTTCTCTTGTAAACTCTTGTTAAAGATTCATGGAGACAAAGCTCCCTATTCCTTTCCCATAAAAAGACTGATGTGATGTTCTATAAATTTAAGAGGAGAGCCTTTGTTCAGGAGGAAAGAACAATTTTAATGGAAATCCAAACTCCTCAGAACAAATTTGGCTCCCTCTCAGATAAATAACTCCAAAAGGTATCTTTTTATTTTATGCAGCATCATTATATTACAATTGGGGAATAAGAATATATTTAAGAGACACCAAACTAGGAAGGCTATGGAGTAAACTTCAGTTAGTTGAAAATAAGAAATTATGCTAGGAATTTTGGTAAATTAAGAGTGATTATATTATCATTCCATGAATCTAAAGGAAGATTTGTAATCTGATATTCAGGCCAATACAAAATGCTGAGAAATTAAATGACGCATATTCATCCAGTCAATAGCATTGAAAATTCCTCTTCAGGTGTTTTGGTGACATTGTTTGTTCGTTTTTTGTGGCACTGGACATTGACAGCAGATCTGAGCACATGCTAAGCAATTTACACCTGACCTACAGACTTGAAATTTTCTGTTGGGTGTCCTGTTTGAACATACATGTAATTCCATATTATCCAGGATTACATATCTACACAATCAAATCTGAATATAAGTACTTGTGAAGTGATAAGTGTATTGACAGCAGAGAAAATAGGCAAGTTCATATTCTTGGCAATAAACCAACTAAATGGGAAAACTAAGCTAGGTTTTGTGAAGTTTTTTTTTTTTTTTTTTTTTTTTTGTCTTTTCTTGACAGGGTCTCCCTGTAGTCCCAGCTGTCCTGGAAATCACTCTGTAGACCAGGCTGGCCTTGAACTCACAAAGATCCGCCTACCTCTGCCTCCTGAGTGCTAGGATTAAACCACGCCTGACTAATTATTTGTGTGTGTGTGTGTGTGTGTGTGTGTGAATTGTAGTTTCATAGAGGAAGAAATAAAAAAGCAAGATTCATGACCTTCCATGTGCCCACCCCTTCCCAATATACTTCTTATCTGCTCATAGCTATACACAAACACATGCTCATGAACAACAATTTTGTAGTATTCTAGGGTCTGAAGCTGAAAGACTGTGAAAATAGTAGAGTCAAAAATAAATCAGAATTTTAGACTACAATAAATATCAGATATCTTAAAGATAGGCAACATTTTTGTTCATATGAGGAATTTGAGGTTGGGAAAGTTATTTTTCTACTCAAACTTTTAGAGGATATTGCCTCCCATTAAAAAAAAAAAAAAACAACTTTAAGGTTCTAGAAAGATAGTTCAGTGGTTAAGGGTATGTACTACTCTTGAAGAGGCTACCCAAGTTCCCAATATCTAAATCATATTGTTCACAATTATCTGTAAATGCAATTCGAAAGTATCCAACTTTCTTTTCTGGGTTCTGTGGGTACATGCATTTACATGCACATATCAACACATACACACATACAGATAATGATAAAGATTATTAACAATAAAATGACTATAGAACACAATTTTGTGTGCCCTCTCCATAATAAAAATAAAAATAACATTACTAATCTTCTATCGAGAAATATCATAGGTTCCTTCTTGTATATCTGGAGTTGTGCTGTCATCCACCTGTGATCCTGGAGCTAAGTTCCCCTCCTGTGATGCCCAGTTGTGGTTCCCTAAAGAGAAACAATTGTGGGCCCATCTAGTGAACCTCGAGCTATAGGCCTCTCCCAAGAGATAGATATGTGGTTCCTTCTTGTGAGCATGGAACTGTGATCACCTCAGTGAACCTGAGTCTATGGTTCACTCTTATGAAACTGTTGTTGTGGTCCCATCTTGTGAAACTAAAACTGTTGTCTTCTTCTGTGACTCTAGTTTATGGTCACCTAATGTGAGCTACAGCTGTGGTCCCGTCTTGTGAACATGGAGCTGTGGTCCCCTCCTCTCAACATGGAGCTGTGGTCCCCTCCTCTCAACATGGATCTGTTCCCCTCCTGTGAACCTGGAGTTGTGTTCCTATCCTGTGAACCTGAAGCTGTAGTCCCCTCCTCTGAACCTGGAACCGTAGTCCCTTCCTGTGAACCTGGAGCTGCTGTCTGCTCCTGTGAGCTGGAGTTGTTCTCTGCTCTTGTAACTAGTGTCGTCCCCTCTAGTCAACCTGGAGTTTTGCTTCCTAATGTGAGCCAGAGCTTAGGGTTCCTCCTGTGAATGTGGAGCTGTGGTTCCTTAGCATGTATTTCTTGAGATAAATATCCATCTGGGAAGTTAAAAAAAGGCAAAAAAAGAAGAAAAAAAAAAAAAAAACGGAAAAGAACCTCAGCATCACATCATTCGATAAGCTCAAGACCTGAGGTTTAATCACCAATGGAATGTGGGAGAAAATAAAACTATTCCAACAGTTGGACTTTGCAGCCCTCTATGTGCAAGAGTCAAGGATCTATAAAGAAAATGAATAATTTAACTATAAAATGCTGTCATTTTGAGAACCCTGGCTAAAATGTATAGAGAACTTTGTATAATTCCCTATAAGTACACATTTGTCTAAAAAATGTTTCAGTAAACAAAATACACCTAAACAAAAATATTAGTTGAAGGAGTGGAGTTATGATCAAAATACATTAAAATGAATAAAATAGTTTAAATAAATATCATAAGTTTTTGCATAGTGTGGTGGCACATGCCTTTAATACTAGCACTCTGCAGGCAAAGGCATTTGGATCCAAAATGAAAATCTGTATCAATTTCCTCAATGTCCAAGAGGTGTTAAATTAATTACAATTTCAGAACTGTCATCTTTAAAGACAGAATTGTGTTATATTCCTACTCTCAATTAATGGTATTAGATATCACTTTAAGAACATTTATAGTGCAACTGGCATTGGTATGTTCTCAAACAAAATGTAACCAATAATGACAAATTTATGTACAACCATCTTTTTTTCCAGAAGGCCAAAGAGCTTTTCAATGAAAAAAAGGTTAGTGTCCATGACAAAATGATAAGGTATTTTGGCATCCCTGGAGTGAATCTTTGGCTTATATACAGGTGTCAGAACAACACATCTTTATGCGATGTGCTAATGGAAGGAACATGATGAATGTCCTTGAGCAGTATAAGAAAGAGAGAAGAAACAGAGCCTAGGGACAGATGGTGTTGATTTATTACTTGGAAATGTCAGAGGGTAAGTGTTTTCTGCATATTGAATTAGAAGTAATGCAGAGGTAATGCTTCAGATTATTGTGTAGAGCTTAATATTTTGGATACTGAACCTGAATCAAAATCATCTCATCGCTTAACTAGGCTTATGGGAAAAAAGTCATGGCCAAGTTTCAAAAGGACTGGCACTTTAGGGAAATGCTAAGTAAAGTAATGGACTGACTGGGTCTATGGCTCTTGAAAATATTTCAAATAAATACAGGCATGGCTTTATTTTTCTCATTTTCAGTGAAAATTGGAGTGTGATTCAGTTTCATAACTAAACTCAGCAAAGTGTGATATATATATATATATATATATATATATATATATCTCCTAACTTTTTCAAAAAATATTAAAATATTTAACTAATATTTAGTTTTCAGGGCAAGTAGAAAAGAAAATGTGGTCCATTGAAAAAATGTATCAAGATGAGGAGACAATGAGTTTAATTGTAAAAATAGCACTATGGATGGAACGTCCATAAACCCTGGGTATTGCCTTGTATTGTATTTTATTCCTCACCTTTGTAGCCAATGATTTTGATCTCAAATAAATAACTATTGGAGGAATTAATTTACCTCATTGTTACTGTAATATTTTTGTAAAAAATTGTTTAAAAATTTTAGTAGTTTATTAAACCATGTTAGGTTATGGAAACTTCCAAATCCCAAATTAAGATATTATGTAAATTTCCTTCTAATTGTATAACATTTTAGTTTCCTAGAAGAGCACAGGATTTTGTACTACACTATTTTTGATAATCAAAATATTATTTTTAAATACTTAATTTTAAGTCATTTTAATTCACCTGTCAACAGTGAAGCTTCCTCAAACAGAGTACAATGCATACAGAAGGAGAAAAATGCCTACGTTTTAGAGAATAAGAGACTGTTCCTAGATAGTATGCTTGTATTAAAACTCAACCACCCACAGCCCAGGGACTATTATGGAAGAGGGGAGCAGAAATATTTTAAGAACTAAGATTGGTATGTGAACATAAGAAAACATGGGCTTTCAGGCCTCTGTAAACTTGCTCATGAACTTGCAACAAAGGTGAAAGCATGCATAAAACCCATGTCAACTCACTCAGAAAAAAACCAGCATACAATGGGGCACCAGATCCTAGCCCTAGCCAAGAAATTATAGGCAACTGATTACTGTGGGGAGGGAGGATAGAGTGACTAAACTCCAGTAGATGAACTTGCACCAAGGGACATTTGGATATAAATGTTGGACCAGATATTACTTAATATATAAGAAATGATACCTGAAATACAGTGGGAGGGCTATGAGGGTCAGGAAGAGGAAAAGGGTTCTAAATTTGATTAAGATCCTGTCTCTCCAAGAATTCTCCAAACTTCCAATGCCAGATGGGTAATAATGAGATAACCAGCTTGTGGACTAAACAGCTAAGGGCATGTCAGCCTTCTTCAGAATATAGATTGCCATTGTTGGACTGTACCTGGGCTGTATCATGGAGGCCAGTGTAGGAGGATCAAGACAGGACCCATGCTTACTGGACTTCTTTTGGGGGACCATGGGAGGGAAAGAACCCAATGTGCAGCAAAAAGGCAGGATTGATGGTTGTTTGGGATTGCCAAGGAGGAATCCTTGAACACTTCCTTAAGAAAAAGATGACATCTGGGGCTGGAGAGATGGCCTAGCGGTTAAGAGCGCCGACTGCTCTTACAGAGGACCCGGGTTCGATCCCCAGCACCCACATGGCGGCCGAGAACCGTCTGAAACTCCAATTCCAGGAGAACTCCAGTTCCAGGGGAATCCGACACCCTCTTCTGACCTCCG
>VZQC01014730.1:430444-444835 GCA_009823505.1 Rhizomys pruinosus
GGGGTTTGGGCACAACAGCCTGCAAATTGGTTTCATATGAAGGATGCTTGTACTCATGTATTATCACTTATAGCTAAAAAATGAAAAAAAAAAACTGAGAGAAAGATGCAGGACAGTTATGGCAGAATGCATGATCTGGGATGGGGTGAGGGTGGGGGGGAAGGGAAAGGGAAATATGCCTGAACTGAATTGGAAAATGATGTATGAAATGCACAAAGCTTCAATAAAAAATGTTAAAAAATAAAAAAAGAAAATGCAATCATTTATTCCAAATGTCCATGTAGAAATATTATATGGAGCAGATAGAAGAACATCCAGGGGCACTTATGTTCTGTGCCCAGCTGCCCAGGTGGGTTTGTGGGGTGCAGGCCTTTGGTAGCCCACCCTGGCAGCTTCCCCCAGTGCTAGAACCATAGAGAGGAATTACATGTATGGATAGAAGGACAGCAAGGTGTACACACACACCATGCCCAGCTGTCCAGGTGGGGTCTGGTTCAGGGGCCAAAGGATTCACACACATCCCACCCAACTGAAGCTACTGATACTGTGGTGGAAAGTATAAACTGCTGGTGCTGTGATATACTGTTGTTGGGAAGATTCAGTAGTGTCAGCAATGCAAGGCTGTAGCTGCATAGCCAAAATTGAGGAAGAACCTGGCAGGAAGCAAACTGAGTGACCAACCAGTCCTCCATATTAACATTTAAGATTAGCAACAGAAGGCAAACCAATAAACAAAAGGGGAAAAACAACAGCAACAACAACAAATATATATGCCAAAAGCACAATGGAAAAACAAAAATATGGGAAAACCTCAAAATAAATACCCACCAAACTCAAGCAATCCTGTAGAAGATCCCCAAAACAAGATCTCCCTGGAAGGAAACCAAGTCACCAACCTTAGAAGAAAAAATGTAGACATATTCAAAGTCTATAAAGAACAAATCAGAGAAATAAAGGGAGAGAACAAAAAACCTCATAAAGGAACCAGAAGGAATGAATGATAAATTCCAGAAAGAAATAAAGGAGAGATTGTCAAACTAAGAAAAGAACTAGAGGAAGAGAAATACAAACTCCAAAAAGAACTAGAGCGAGAGAATGAAAAACTCCAGAAGGAAGTGGAAACACTGAAAAGATCTCAGGCTGAAAGGAAAAAAGAAACTGACCAGCAAATCAAGGATCTACATGAAGAGAATGAAAAGCTGCAAAAGAAAGTGGAAATAATAAAATCACATCTTGAAATTAAAAGGGTAATTACGCATCCATCCCATCAGCAGGAAAGGATGGGAAAAAGCCTCAGAAGCAGAAAGGATGAAGCAGAAAAAAGAATATCAGACATAGAAGATAACACAGAACAACCAAAATGCTCAACTAAAGACTATGAAAAATTTAAAAATAGGCAAGATTGGAAAAACAAGTAAATGAGGGACACCATGAAAGGGCCAAACCTCCGAATTATAGGGATAGAGGAAGGAGAAGAATCCCAAGAAAATGGCATTTATCAGATCTTCAACAGAATAATAGAAGAAAACTTCCCCAAACTGAAAAAAGACAAACTCATACAAATACAAGAAACACGTAGAATGCCAAATAGACAAGACCAGAAAAGAAATTACCCACATCATATCATAGTTAAAACACTAGATGCTCAAAACAAAGACAAAATACTGAAAGCCACAAGGGAAAAACAGCACGTTACATATAAGGGGAAACCCATCAGAATCACAGCTGACTTCTCAGTGCAAACTATGAAAGCCAGAAGAACATGGACCAAAGTTTCCCCAGTGCTAAATGACTTTAGATGCCAACCCAGATTACTACACCCAGCCAAAATGTAAATCATAGTTGAAGGAGAAAGAAAAATCTTTCAGAACATACACAAAATGAAAGAACACATGTCAAAAAACCAACACTTCAGAAAATACTTGAAGAAATTCAAAGAACAGAGGAAAGGAGCAACTATCCTTAAGCAGCCCAAGAGAGAAATTACCAAAAGCATAACAGTGTAAATAAATACCTAGACCAAGAATGCAAAGAAAAAATACGTTGAAAGAAAACAACACACATCTCTCAATAATAACCTCAAATATTAATAGTCTAAACTCCCCATTCAAAAGATATAGACTAGGAGAATGGATTAGGAAACAGAATCCATTTATATGCTCCCTACAAAAAATTAATCTGGGGCTGGAGAGATGGCCTAGCTGTTAACAGTGCCGACTGCTATTGCAGAGGATCCATGTTTGATCCCCAGTACCCACATGGTGGCTAAAAACCATCTTTAACTAAAATTCCAGGGGAATCCATCACCCTCTTCTGACCTTTGTGGCATTGCACAATCCTACATGGAGACAGTACATTGATACACATAAAAAAATTAATAAAATTTTAAAAATATTTAAGAAAAGAAATCTATCTCACCCTCAAGGACAGACTCCAGCATAGAGTGAAAGGATGGGAAAAATTTTCCAAACAGAGGGTACCAAAATACAATATAAATAATAATATTAATAATGTAGAAAAATGATATTATTCTAATATCAAACAAAATAGACCTCAGAGTAAAATTAATCAGAAAAGACAAAGAGGACCAATATATCCTTATCAATGGAACAAATAACTAGAAAGATTTCACAATCTAAAATATTTATGCACCAAACTCTGGTGCACCGAACTTTATAAACACAAACCTTCAGGACCTCATGGACACAGATTAATCCCATTATGCTAATAGTAGGGGAATTCAATACCCCACTGAACCCCCTTGATAAGTCAACTGGACAAAAGAATAAACAGATAGACATCAGAACTGAGCAATACGATTCACTAAATGGACCTCACAGATATCTACAGAATATTCCACCCAAACACCAGAGAATATACTTTCTACTCAGCACCCCAAAAAACATTCTGCAAAATCTAACACATACTGGGACACAAAATAAATCTCAACAAATACAAAAAGATTAAATTATTCCATGCATTCTATCAGAGCACAGTACAATAAAGCTCAATATTAACACCAGGGTAAGCCCTACTAACTATAAAAACACATGGAGATTAAATAACACAATCCTGAACAATGAGTAGGTGAGAAAAGAAATAAAGAATGAATTAAAAGCTTACCTAGGTTTAAATGAAAATGACAATACAACACAACAAAACTTGTGGGATACATTAAAAGCAGTCTGAAGAGGGAAGTTTATAGCCCTGGGTGCCCACATTAAAAAACAGAAAGAGTGCAAATAAATCATCTAACACTGCAGCTAAAAACAATTGAGAGACAACAACAAATGAACCCTAAACCCAACAAACAGGAAGAAATAACAAAAATCAGAGCAGATATCAACAAAATAAAAACAAAGAAAACAATACAAAAAAATCAATGAATCCAAAGTCTGGTTCTTTGAAAAGATAAACAAAATAGACAGACCTCTATCCCAGCTAACCAAAAGAAAGAAAGAGTAACATCAAATCAATAGCATTCCTGATGAAAGGGGAAATATCACAAAAGATAAAGAAAAGATCCAGATAATCATACAAGAATACTTCAAAAACCTATACTCTACTAAATTTGAAAACCTGAGAGAAGTGGATGATATCTGAAATGCTGGGATTCGCCAAAGAGTAATCAAGAAGAGATTGACACCATAAACAGACCCATAATATTTGAAGAAATTGAAGATGTAATAAAAAGCCTCCCAACTAAAAAAATCCCAGGTCCAGATGGTTTCACAGCAGAATTCTATAAAACATTTAAAGAGGTCTTACAACCATTACTACTCAAACTTTTCAAAAGGATACAGAGGGAAATATCCCAAATTCCTTCTATGAAGCCAGCATCACTCTAATACCCAAACCAGGCAAAGACAGAAACAAGAAAGAAAACTATAGATCCATATCATTAATGAACCCAGATGCAAAAATTCTCAACAAAACACTTGCAAATCGCATACAGACTCAGATTAAAAAGATCATCTATCATGACCAGGTTGGATTCAGGCCAGAGATGCAGGGATGGTTCAATATACATAAATCAATAAATGTCATAAAACACATAAATGGACTTAAAGACCAAAACCACATGGTCATCTCAATTGATGCAGAAAAGGCTTCCAACAAAATCCAGCATCCCTTCATGTTTAAAGTCTTAGAGGGAAATGAACGGGAGAGATCATTCCTCAATGTACCCAAAACCATATACAAGAGACCCACAGCCAACATCATCCCAAATGGAGAAAAGTTGGACGCATTCCCCTTAAAGGCAGGAACACAACAAGGCTGTCCTTTATAGCCACTCCTCTTAAATATAGTGGTTGAAATGCTTGCTCAGGCAATAAGGTGAGAAAGAGAAATTAAAGGAGTACTAATAGGAAAAGAGGAAGTAAAACTATCCCTTTTTGCAGATGATATAATAGTTTACTTAAGGGATGCTAAAACCTCCACCGAAATATTCTTACAAATGATTAAAAGTTGCAGTAAAATGGTGGCATACAAAATAAACCTAGAAAAATCAGTAGCCTTCATTTACAACAACAATACTCAACTGGAGAAGGAATATAAGGAGACTTCCCAATCACAATAGCCTCAACAAAAATCTAGGATTAAGCCTAACCAAAGACACCAAAGGCCTCTACAATAAAAATTTTAAAACCCTGAAGAAGGAGATTGGAAAAGGAGATTTTAAAATAAAAAAAAAATGGAAAGACCTCCCATGCTCATGGATTGGAAAAATTAATATTAAAAATGTACATTCTACCCAAATTAATATACAGATTCAAGGCAATCCCAATCAAAATCCCCATGACCTCTTTCACAGACTATGAAAACAATTCCTTAAATTCATATGGAAAAGCAAAAGACCCCGAATAGCTATAGCAACCCTGAGTGAAAAGTGCAATACTGGGGGGATTACATTACCAGACTTCAAGCTATATTACAGGGCTATAGTCATAAAGACAGCCTGGGGACTTGCAAAAAGAAAACAGAACCATTGACCAATGGAACAAAATTGAAGATCCAAACTTGAACTCATATAACTTTAGCCACCTCATATTTGACAAAGCGGCCAAAAAAAGCTCAATAGCATCTTCACCAAATGGTGTTAGTAAAACTGAATCACCATTTGTAGAAAAACAAAATTAAACCCCTAACTTTTGCCCTGTACAAAAAACTCCAAGTGAATCAAAGATCTCAATCTAAAACCTGAAACCCTGAAGGTGATAAAAGAAAAGGTCAGCAGGAATCTACAAGACATAGGTGTAGGAAAAGACTTTCTAAATCAAATAGCAGCTGCCCAGGAAATAAGGACAAGAGCTGACAAGTGGGACCTCATCAAACTCAAAAGCTTTTTACAGCTAAAGAAACAATCAATGGAGTAAAGAGAAAACCCACAGAGTAGGAGGAAACCTTCACCATTGATACATCTGACAGAGCATTAATATCCAGAATATATAAGTTACTTAAAAATCAAAGAAGAAAATAAATGACCTACTCAAAAGATGGAGTAAAGATCTGAACAGAGACTTCGTCAGTAAGGAAGTAAAGATGGCTGAGAAACATCTTAAAAAGTGTTCAACATCATTAATAAAAAACGGAAATGCAAATTAAAACTAAACTATGGTATCATCTCACTCCAATAAGACTAGCCAAGATCAAGAAAACAAAAGACACCAAATGCTGGAGAGGTTGGGGGGAAAAGGGAACACTCATCCACTTCTGGTGAGAATGTAAAGCGTTACAACCACTGTGGAAAGCAGTGTGGAGAACCCTTAAAGAACTCAGTATGAGCCTACCTCCTGACCCAGCCATACCACTCCTGGGTATATACCGACAAGACTCATTCTACGGAAAAGGTATATGCATAGCTATGTTGATTGAAGCTCTCTTCACAATAGCAAAGAGATGGAATCAACACATATGCCCCTCAAATGATGACTGGATAACAAAAATGTGGTACATCTACACAATGGAGTTCTATTCAGCAGTAAAGAAAATGACATCATGAGCTTTGCTGATAAATGGATGGAACTCGAAGCAATTATGCTAAGTGAAGTAACACAGTCCCAGAACAAAAGGCCAATGATTTCCCCATTTGTGGATGCTAACACCAAATCCCCAGTTGGCAGGCAAACTGAGAAATTTTATTATTATATTTCATCGTATCTGAAAGCAACTGTGCCATTACAATGTGAATCTTTAAATGGGCTCTACAATTTTCCTACCACTTATTTTCACACATTCTAATTACCATATATGGATGGAAGATTATAGTCATATTCTAAAAAAAAGAATGTAAAGTTATACATCTTTATACTTGCATGCAACTTTACTGTTAAAATGTGAATCTCTAAATAAGTTTAGGAATCAACTTATAATTTATTTTCAGAATTTATAATTTTGACTTATGTGTGGAGTGTATATATGCATATTGTGGAATGATATAAAATAAAAAATTAAAAAAGAATTATTATATGGAGTGTTTACAAAGAAGTTGGATCTCACTATGGAATATTATTTTTATAAATAAGTGAGTATCTAGAATATTTATATATGTGATATATTTGCTTAGCACTTTGCAATTTTGGAATTATTTCTTAAATGCTTTGTAGAGTGTCTTGTATAAAATCTGATTAAGATTGTCATTCACTCTGATTTTTATATATCAGCTAATTGAGCTGAAGGAAATATATTTTGGTTTTCAACTCTTCAAATAGAAAATAGAGAGTGCTTGATAATAATATTGGTCTTATAAAACAAATGTCCATTATTCTATACCACACTGTTTCATTTAATACACACTAGATGCAGGTGTGTGACAATTATTCATATTTGCAATGCTTAATGAAACATACCTAACCTTCTGGTCATTGAAAGAATAAGAATGAATAGATATAAGCTACACAGAAAGTGGGGATGTTCGATAAAATTTATTTAATCCAAAATAATTGGCATAGATGACATTGTACTGTACAAGTTTAATCAAGAGACAAATGGTAGAATTTTCCAAATAGCTATTGCTTGGTCTACTTACTTTGAAGAAATCCGAATTCATTTCTAATGTTGAAAACAACTAAAGGATATGATACTGTAAGAAACACAAAAAATGAAAGGATGGTAATATTTCTTTGACTAGATCCAGATAAAAAATAATTACTTTAATTTATAAATTAGAAATGCTTGTAATTCAATACTATGTCATAAAATAATGAAGCAATTATAAGATATCTGACCACTCAGGATGACAGCCTAAGACGGAATAGTGGGAGAACAGGAAAGGAAAGATCAAAGAAGCTGCCTGAGGTTTACATGGGAATTGACTTTATTGTCTAACAAATTCAAGGACTGCATGATTGTGGCCAAAGTCTAATTCACATTGATCCTACAGAAATTCGATAAGGACTAGTCACAATTTACCACTATGTACTGGATAGATTCCCTTATCTACTTGACACATCTGGATAGATGGAACTTCCACTGAGGAATTTCCTCCATTGGATTGGACTGGAGCATGTCTCAGGGTAATTTCTTGATTGTTGAAAGACATGGTTGAGTCCACAGGGCCCACCCCATTTTAGTTACTGCCACCCCACGGCAGGTGGTCTTTGATTCTATAAGAATGCAAACTGAGCAGAGGGCAGGGGAACAAAACATTAAGCAGCACTCCATGGTCTGTACTTTAATTCCAAAACTGAGCTCCTACCCTGTTTTCCATGCAAGATACTATAAGGGGAAGGTGAAATAAAAATAAACCCTTTCCTTTTCTTTTTTTATTTAATTTTATTTATTTTTGTATGTGTATGAATGTACTGTCTGCATGTAAGTTTGTGCACCCGTGTCGTGCAATGCCGCGAAGGTCAGAAGAGGGTCTCGGGTTTCCCTGTAACTGGAGTTCTCCTGGAATTGGGGTTAAAGACGGTTCTCAGGGGCCATGTGGGTGCTGGGGATCGAACCCGGGTCCTCTGCAAGAGCAGTCTGTGCTCTTAACCGCTAGGTTATCTCTCCAGCCCCGACCCATTCCTTTTCAAGATGGTTTGGGTCAGTGTTTTTTTTTTTTTTTTTAAATTTTATTTATTTCTGTATGTGTATGAATGTACTGTCTGCATGCAAGTTTGTGCACCCGTGTCGTGCAATGCTGCGGAGGTCAGAAGAGGGTGTCGGATTCCCCTGGAAC
Organism: Rhizomys pruinosus; assembly: GCA_009823505.1. Taxonomy (NCBI): domain Eukaryota; kingdom Metazoa; phylum Chordata; class Mammalia; order Rodentia; family Spalacidae; genus Rhizomys; species Rhizomys pruinosus. The sequence continues at coordinate 438,615 of VZQC01014730.1, forward strand.
TGGAGTTCTCCTGGAACTGGAGTTTCAGACGGTTCTCGGCCGCCATGTGGGTGCTGGGGATCGAACCTGAGTCCTCTACAAGAGCGGTCGGCGCTCTTAACCGCTAGGCCATCTCTCCAGTCCCTGGGTCAGTGTTTTATCACAGCAACAGACTCCAAAAGATAATACTGAAGGAGGTATAAGAACCTCACTCCTTAGAGGATTTTAAAGATAAACTATATTAAAAACATTTTTGGCACTTTATCATCAATATCTTCTGTCCCAGTTTCCCAAATATTTCTTGCATTTCTGTTTATTTCTGCTATCTCATACAAAGATAACAAATAAAACCAGATTCAGTCCAGTCTCTTCTTTCATGAACATTTTTCAGTTGCCAAATTTGTTTCATGGTTGATGGGATACAAAATACTCCCCATGGTTGAGTAAGTGTCTTAATCATTGCGCTTTCCCATGTTACATTTTTTTGGGTACTTGAAAAATGGCTTTATAAATTAACTTTATTTTTGATAGCATAATTATAATATTCCAAGGCTGTCATCAATATGAAGTGTATCTCAGACTCCTAGGTCTTCCTTCTAAACAACTAAAATTACCCTGGATATTATATAACAAACAGAAAATCTTTGACAGATATAAAGAAGATTGGCTACTGCAGTCTTTCGAGCATAGAAAATTGGCATTGTAGGGTGTTCCCTGGGTTTTGATAGGAAACACTTCTCATGTATTCATGAAGAGTTCCCAAAGATCAACCACTAGGCACAATGAAAAGCTGCAAGAAAACCTTGTTCTCCTACCTAAAGGACCTAATGGACAAGGAAATGGTAGCTTAACAATAGAAATACATTTAGCTCTACTACTCCAGTCAAGAAGTTACAGACACTACAGCCTTCATCTCCTTCTCTCACTATAGTTTGAGTCAAGCTTAAGAGGACTACTCCCAGCCCTGCTAATACGTATTGAATTCTTCCATTTTGTGGCTGGAGAAAGATGGGAGAGCCTAACAAGTAGATAACTTCCCTGACACTGCCTAATGAAAATAAGTGGTGTTTAATTTCCTTTGGCATGTGACTTGCAAAACTAAATAGAAAACATCTTCTTCTCAGTAAACCACACGTATACCCCAATTATTTCATGGAATATGTCCAGCAATAACTTTAAATTAGACAGAACAAAATACTTCAAGTTGGTCTTTCAAACATTATGTTCTTCCCCATTTCCACAGGTCAAGAAGGACTAAGTGCATGTCAAATATCCAAACACACTCAGTAACAGCAAAATCAAACGAGGCAGTATGGGGCTGATCTCACAAACATTCTACCTATCCCCTAGGTGTTAATGAGGCTCAATGTAGAAAGAAAGCTTACACTTGTACTCTGTGTCATGAAGGTGAAACATCCATTAGAAATTGTTCTGGTGACAGCCTGTTTCTCCCTTTCCTTTTTGATAATGTAGCTCAGTGAGGAACCAAGTATTCATTCTAACCATGTTAGAGTTATCAAGAACTATGTTATGTGTTACTCTGCCCAACTCCTTCCCCTACTTCATTGATGCCCAGCAAGGAGCAGATATTCTTCTATACATCCTTTAACAACAAGGACATATGAGATACCCTTCAGCTTTTTTGTAGTTTTATATTATCATAATTTTTATTCACAAGCAAATTATCAAAACCAACTGAAGAGCAGATGTTCAATATATAATCATTCACTGTATGACTAAATTACTCGATTAGTCTGAATAGAGTAAGAAGCCTGTTGAATATTCTGTAGTCTTTTGTTCCTTTGGTTTACAATGGGCTTGTATGACAATCTTAAGTTCTTTTCATTTATTGTCTAATTATTTGCTTAAGTGCTTGATAGCTATGGGCAGACACACTCTGTGCCCTTCAGTTTTAATCATGATGTTATGATCTAGTAAAGAATTGATCATATATATCCACTCAGAGGCAACAGATTGATACCAGTGCCCCCATTTTTAGGAAGATTTCAAAAATGGGGAAAGTTAGAGTTTTATGCTACCTTTTAACACAGATAATTTTAGGTCAGTGCCTTATATTTTTCCTATGGCATTGGTAGTACAATCCTGAACCTGGGCATGTACTTCAACAAGATCTCACCTTAGACCTCAACAGGAAGAATGCAAATGAAGCAAGAGAAAATTCAATAGAACCCAGATATATCTAATATAACAGACAAAATGTCCTATAGGAAAGCAAAAACAACACTTGTTATTTGAAAAGACAAGGAAAATTATAACTTAGCAAAAGACAAGGAATAGGAAATAAATTAGACACTGAATTTTCTCTTTTCTCATAAATGTGATTTTTTGAAGATTTATGCATTTCCAACATTCATTAATCAAATTTATGCACATTCCCCTTTCCTTACCACTCTGCTAGAGCTCAGGCATTCGGCTATACACGTCTTGCATCTTTTTCTCAGACTTTTGTAAATATTTGATGCAGAAGTTTAGTGTATTGGGCAGAAGTTTAATATACTGCTGGTCTATAGTCATAAAACAGCCTGGTATTGGCACAAAACAGGCCTGCAGATCAATGGAACAAAACTGAAGATCCAAATATGAGCACATGCAATTTCATCCACCTCATATTTGACACAGGGGCCAAGAAGACTCAATGGAGGAAAGACGGCATCTTCAGCAAATGGTGTTGGCAAAACTAGATCACCACTTGTAGAAGAACAAAATTAAACCCCTAGCTCTCACCCTTTACAAAAGTTAAGTCTAAATGTACCAAAGACATCGATGTGAAACCTGAAACTCTGAAAATGGTAGAAGAAAACTTTGGTAGTAACCTACAAGACATCAGCATAGGAAAGGACTTTCTAAATCAGACAGCAGCTGCTCAAAAAAATCAAGTCAACAATTGACTAATGAGACCTTATTAAACTTAAGAGCTTCTATACAATGAAAGAAACAATCAAAGAAGTGAAGAGAAAACCCACAGAGTGGGAGGAAATCTTCACCAGTGATACATCTGATAGAGCATTAATATCCAGAGTAAATAAACTACTCAAAAAATAAAGGGGGAAGAAATTTCCCTGCTCAAAATATGGAGTCAAGAGCTGAACATAGACTTCATAAACAAAGAAATAAATATGACTGAGAAACATCTTAAAAATCAGCTTATGCCTGTAAAAGCTGGAGAGGTTGTGGGGAAAGGAGAACACTCATCCACTGCTGGAGGGAATACAAACTCATACAACCCTTATGGAAAGCAATGTGAAGAACCCTTAAAAGATTCGAATGAGCCTACAACCTGACCCAGTCATACCACTACTGCACATATACCCACAAGATTAATCTTTTCCCAGAGATACAGGCACACCTATATTTATTCTGGCTCTCTTCAGAATAGGAAGATGTGGAAGCAACTCAAGTGTCCCTCAACTGACAGTGGATGAAGAAAATGTGGTCCATCCATAGAATGGAATTCTATGCAGTGTTAAAGAAAGATTACATCATGAAATATGAAGGTAAATGGATGGAACTAGAAGCCAAAATACTTTTCTTGCTTTGGAAGCACAAATAATAAATTAGAACGATACAGAGAAGGTTCGCCTGGTCCCTGTGCAAGGATGACACACTTTGCGGATGATATGATAGCTTACCTAAAGGATGCTAAAAACTCCACCCAAAAACTTCTAGAAATGATTAAGAGTTTCAGTAAATTGGCAGGATACTAAATTAACCTGGAAAAATCAGTAACCTCCTTTATGACAATAAACAAGTGCAGAAAGAATATAAGACCTTCCCACTCACAATAGCCTCAAAAATAATAAAATATCTGGGAACAAACCTAACCAAAGATACCAAAGATCTCTACAACAAAAAATTTTAACCCCTGAAGGAGGAGATTTAAAATGACATGAAAACATGGAAAGACCTCCCATCCTCATAGATTGGAAAATTAGTATAGTAAACATGTCCATTTTACCCAAACTGATATAAAGATTCAATGCAATCCCAATAAAAATCCCCATGAGCTTCTTCATAGACTTGAAAAAAATCCTTAAATTCATATGAAAAAACAAAAGACCCAAATAGCTAAAGCAACCCTTAGTGAAAAATGTAATACAGGAGGGATTGCTCTACCAGACTTCAAGCTATATTACAGGGCCATAGTCATAAAGACAGCCTGGCACTGCCACAAAAACAGACCCATTGACCAATGGAGCAAAATTGAAGATCCAAACTTGAGCTCATAAAATTTCAGCCACCTCATATTTGACAAAGGGGCAAAAAAAACCTCAGTGGAGGCAGGATAGTATCTTCAGCAAATGTTGCTGGCAAAATTGGATCACCATTTATAGAAGAACAAAATTAAACCCCTACCTACCTCTCAACCTGTACAAAATTCAACTCCAAGTGTATCAAAAATCTCAATGTAAAACCCAAAACCCTGAAGGTGATAGAAGAAAAGTTGTCAAGAACCTACAAGACTTTCTTTTTTTTTTTTTTTTTTTTTTTGGCTCCTTTTTAGTGGAACAGGGTCTCACGTAGTCCAAGCTGTCCCTGGAACTCACTCTGTAGACACCACGGCTGGCCTCGAACTCACCAAGATAGCCTGCCTCTTCCTCCCAAGTTGTTAGGATTAAAGGCGTGCACAAGGTCTGGAGGATAGACAGCCGTTAAAGGTAAGGACTACACAACCAAAAAAAAAAAAAAAAAAAAAAAAAGGAAAATACTTTCTAAGTCAGACAGAAGACAGCAACTGCATTGGAAATAAGGTCAACAGTCAACAAATAGGACCTCATCAAACTAAAAGCTTCCATACAGCGAAAGAAACAAGGAAGTGAAGAGAAAACCCACAGAGTGGGAGGAAATCTTCACCAGTGATTCATCTGACAGAGCATTAATGTCAAGAATATATAGACTACTCAAAAAAAAACAAAGAAGAAAACAAATGACCTACTCAAAATTTGGTGTAAAGAGCTGAACAGAGACTTCACCAGTGAAGAAGTAAATATGGCTGAAAAAATTTTTTGAAAATGTTCGACATCGTTTATAATTAAGGAAATACAAATTCAAACCACTCTCAGATATCATCTCACTCTTATACGACTTGCTAAATCAAGAACACAAAAGACACCAAATGCTGGAGAAGTTGTGGGGAAAGGGGAACACTCATCCAATGCTGGTGGGAATATAAACGTGTACAACCATTACGGAAAGCAGTTTGGAGAACCTTTAAAAGACTCAAAATGAGCCTGCCACCTAACCCAGCCATACCATTCCTGGGTATATACCCACAAGACTCATCCTACTGCAAAGATACATGCACATCCATGTTTATTGCAGCTCTTTTCACAATAGGGAAGAGCTGGATCCAAACCAAATGCCCCTCAACTGAAGAGTAGATGACAAATATGTGGTATATCTACACAATGGAATACTACTCAGTGGTAAAGAAAGATGACATGATGAACTTTGCAGGTAAATGGATGGAGCTCGAAGCCATTATGCTAAGTGAAATAACACAGTCGCAGAAAAACAAGCAGCAAATGGTCTCCTTCATTTGTGGATGCTAACACCAAATCCCCAGATGAAAGGCAAGCTGAACAACATGATTTTTATATTTCTGTTTATCTGAAGGCTACTATGTTGTTATAATGTAAATCTCTTAACGAGCTCTAGAATCATCCACCACTTATTTTCAGACTCTGTAATTACTGTATATGAGTGGAAAGTATATATTCATATTTCAGAATAACATATATTAGAGGAAAATGTGAATTCCTAAACATAAAAATAACTGAGAGAAAGATGCAGAATGCATGATCTGGGATGGAGCAGGGTAGGGGGAAGGGAAAGGGGAATATGTCTAAACTGAACTGAAAAATGATGTCTGAAATACACAAAACATCAATAAAAGCATTATAAAAAATAAGCATAATACTAAATGAGGTAACACAGTCCCAGAGAAACAAACGAATTAAGGTGTCCCTCATTTTTGGATCCAAGCACAAACTCTATATTGGTAGGGCAAGCTAAATAATTACTTTTTCTTTGTTTCTTAGTAAATATAATATCTGATGTTACTCATCAATTTTCTATGTAATGTAAGAATCTAAGGTAGCAATTTTTTTTGTTACCTGCATGCATCTCTACTGTCAAAATGTATATCCCTAAACATGTTTTGGAATTAACCCATAGTTTATTTTCAGACGTCCTAATTTTGGTACATGTGTGGCATATATATA
>VZQC01014730.1:462218-481319 GCA_009823505.1 Rhizomys pruinosus
AACCTTGCAATTCAAATCTTAAAACTAACTATGGGAAAAGATTTGTTTGTTCCAACAGGACAAAATGTCACCAACTTAACGGCTGAGAAAGAAAAGATACAGCTTTGCATTGAGTAGGATGTACCAAAAAGTGGCAACTGAAAGGTTGACCCGTCTGAACACTGAAAGGAAGAAAAGCCTCAGATTGCCATAAACATCGAACCCTTCTGTGGATCCTACATGTAACAACTATCTATAATGAGTCCTAATGAAACTTATACCTTCTAGGTGCAACAAAGGTTTTGATATGACTTTCTTGCCTCCCCCCCCATAGAACAAGGAGAAATATGACGATGATGATGTCATTTTCCAACTGTAAATTGGAGACAACTATTATAGAGGTAATCTCTTATAAAACCGGTAAAAATGCCTTCTTTAATTGACTAATAGACATAAGAACTGTGAAAAGGATTATACTCTGTTCAGAACCAAATATAATACTAAAGTCCTTGGGCTATGCACTTAGGCAAAGTATATTAATGCAGGAGCTCTGACATCAGCAATGGATTGTTCTACCAGGGGGATGTTGGCCAGGGGATCCAAGGCCCCACAAAAGGTAAGGGCTCCTTGCCCCTAAGTTGGGATACCTGCAGGAGGAGAGGCGATAAGACCCTGCTGCCGAAGACCTGACGTTAACATGGGAGGGATGTATTGAGACCGCACATGCAAGGGTACAGATGGCCTCTGGAATGCCAGAGAGTGTTCCCAAAGGCCACTAAACCAATAAAGCAAATACGGGTCTCCCTGAGTCAAGCAAGACTCCACCATCAGCACCAGCTACACTTCACCTGCCTGGAAATACTGTGCAGCAGAGGCAGCCATGTGCCTGTATATCCCAAATCTAATTGGCTGTTGGCTCTCTCCTTGGAGGAATAACCCATGGCTGATGCCACAAGCCTACATCCTCTACAGGTTAGGAGATGTCATAAGCCACAGTAAGACCCTGTTATATTTATCAGGGGGTAAAAATGTAATTCATGAATTAACATATCATCCAAACATATGTGTCTATGCCAAAGTAACCTACCATAACTATTAGTGCTGCTTAAATACCTATATATCTAATTGCTTGTGCTTCATTAGTAGGATCGAAAGGTTACTCCTGAACAAACTGTCAGCCCATGAAAGGAAACAGCCAGAATTGACCAGAATCCAAGTCAACAGCTCCAGAGAGAGAGGACAGTTTTACTTCTCATCCACCTGTGCCCCTTTTCTAAGCCTAGGGAACAATCTGCGGAAGAGGGGGCGTGGTAGAATGTAAAGGCTGCGATTGGGGTGAACGGTGAAACTACAGCGATGTAGTCTGGACACTCATTTGATCAACTTGATTGAACAAACAACCTGTCAACCTCCACTGAATGGTGGGACTGTGGGGGTTTGGGCACAACAGTCTATAGATTGGTTTTGCACGAAGGATGCTTATACTCATGGATTATCACTTATAGCTAAAAAATGAAAAAAAATAAACCTGAAAGATGCAGGACAGTTATGGCAGAATACATGATCTGGGATGGGGTGGGGGTGGGGGGGAAGGGAAAGGGAAATATGCCTGATCTGAATTGGAAAATGATGTATAAAATGCACAAACCATCAATAAAAATTTAAAAAAAAAAATAAAATAAAATTTCATATTTGAAGTAGCTCAAATGGTGTCATCTCACTGCAAAGAATTCAGTTGTAGGGAAGTCCAGTTTAAGTTAGGTATGAATAGGCTAGCTTTGCAGTCAGCATTCCCAGGGTGGACAGGTGGGGGTCTTGCAACTCCCTGGACTTCAGCCCATGAGACAGCAGCTCAAGGCCCCATGACGATGGGCTGAATGGTAGCTAGTGATGTATATAAGGGGAGTGATATACGGGTCTGGGATTGGCCCTGAGAGATGATGTTAAATGTGTGAAATTCTCAAAAATCAATAAAATATTTAAAAATAAATGAAACAATATGTCATTGTGGTTAGAAAAATATAACTAGTTAGCAGTTTGGGTATGGAGTCTTTACAATTTTGTCTAAAGGCATGGAGTTGAATATACTGTAGATTCGTTCAAAAGAACTAAGAAACATTTTAGATGTAAAATGAACAGATGCTTCATGAATATTTAGCTTCGGGATATGAGGGGGGTAAAAGAAGTCAAGGATGAAGCCATGATTTCCCATTTGTTTAATTAAATATATTTATTTATAACAACAAAGTTGGAAGAAGACATCAGCTTGTTCAATTTGATCTATATTAGTTTAAGTTCTTTGTGGAATATATTGGTGAAAACACAAAAGATAATTTTATTGGGATTGTTCATGTTAGCCTATGTAAAAATGGATTTGAATTTCAATTATGTTGTGAAAGCAAGAATTTAGGCAACCCTTCACAAGTATTTTATTTACCTATTTCTCAGCACAATTGCTTTTAATCTATTTTCCCAAAACCTTTCAATTATTCTCACAAGACTATGCTCACAACATTCTTATTGATCCAAAATTCTAGAATTGATAAATCAAATATATGAATAATCACCTAAAATTAACAGACTAGAAAAATCAAAGAGCAATTTAGTAAATGTTTCCATACTCACAGCTGACTTGCTTGAAATTCCTTAATTTCTCATTCATCTCCTGACCAGCTGTGTAAATGAAAAGGTTGATATAACTATAAGTTCTAAAACTTTGCCCACTCTTAAATCAATTTAACATTGTTATCCTACAAGGAAAATAAATTAAAACCAGATGGAACTATCCCACCCATGGATGCATTTTTTTTAATCTAATGATTAGCTAGTCCACAATCACCAAATAGAAATAAAACCCTCTGTTAATCAAAATTATTTTGCAGATGTGGACTGGAATACAGAGCTTTGCCATTGAAGTTTTCAAAGGTAAATATGTTCTTTCCTGTGCCTAAACTAGTTACTACAGCTTGTCTGAGAATGTCAGTACTACTTCTACAAACAAACACAGACTGGGAAAATCACATGAATTTCTTTTGTGCATAACAAGCCACCTAACTATGACACACAAAGACAAGAACAGGGTTGCTGAGTGTTCACTTTAGTTGGTACTGTACTTCACAAAATGTTTTTCTAACACTCTCAATTCTTTGATTGTTGATACAGCATCTTCCATCCCCCTAAACTGATTTGAAGTTCAAATTAGGAAAATAAAGTTTCTTTCAGTAACAAAACAAAACAAAACAAAACATTTGATGTAATGTTTCCACCTTCAAGAAAGTAATATTAAGAGAATCTAAGAGGATTGGGACAGTGGATGCAGGCATTATGAAAGGCTGAGAATATCACTTAGTATGAGATAGAATCACGTTTGATTTTCCAAGTGTGTCTTACCGTAGGAAAAAAAAATGATACTACTAGATGTGATACAGTTGCAAGTATCTGAAGAAAAATGTGGGTTCTATTCAACTGCACAATTTGCTAGTTTATTTTCTGGGTAGTGTGATGCTTAATAAATAGGAGTGAGGGGCAGAGGATTTAGATAGGCGAGAAGCAAGGTGATTTCTGTAAGGATTGTAAACTCAAATTGACCCCCAAACAGGAATGTGTGAAATGCTTCAGCTCTGAGATGTTAACCGAGAAACAAAAATGCAAGAAAGCCAAAAATGTGCAGCCTCCACCTACAGAATACGCCATATCAAGTTCAGTCAGGAGTTTCATGGTCTTTTTACCATGGGATTTCAGAAAGAATTAAAATCTTGACTATGTTTCCATTTGCTGTTCACTGAACAGTGGAGATGAAGTTAAGCCATTTTTTTTCTATTACTACTTTGCTGCTGGAAATCTTTGATGCTCAGCATTGTTGCTTAATGTCTTAATGGCTAGCACCCTTTTTTTCGTGTGTGGAGGGAGTGTGGGGGTTGGGGGTGGAGACAGGGTTTTGATATGTAGTCCAGGCTGTGCTGCCTCTGTTGACTGCTGGGGTTAAGAGTGTAGGCTACTATGCCCAGCCTTGCTAGCAATCTTTCTGACAGAATTGGTCTGAATAGGATCAAACCCTGTCGTACTCCCTGCCGATCAGATGACCTGATACCACAGCATATATGTTCTGGAATAAGACACTTGCTCCTCAGAGGGCAACTGTGGAATACAAGGAAATGTGTGCAGCAGAGCATCAAGTATCTATTCAGAAGACTTGTGGGCACCCATTATCACCTCTGTGTCATCAGACCAGCTGAGGGAAGAATGTCCTTTCTGCAAAGTGTGGATGGAGCAGGTTCATCATGAACAGATCAATCTAGCTATGGCTTATGACTTCCTACAAGAGGGTGATTTTTCTTTTTGTTCTGGATGGAAAATCCCCACCATTTTCATCTGATGCTCCCCAGCCTCCTGTAACTTCACTAACAGCCACCGGAAAAATATTCTTTGATGTCAAAGTCAAGCCATGACTATTAGATACTATTAGAGTCTGTGTGTGAGAGTGTGGGGCTGATTACCTCCCAGTAACTAAGTGCCTTCAGCCTTAAGAGATTACACTCAGCACGAAATACCCTGCCTGTTTGGGGAATAAATACAACTTAATAAAAATAGAGCTGAAGAAGCCAGTGTCATTTGAAAGGAAAGGGAAACAATTCGATTTAACTGGCCCACAAAGCTTCTCTGATACACACTATTTGGTCGTGACTTCATTATGCTTTAAAGCAGAGATGCAATCATAAAAGGAACTTCTTTCAAGAAGAAAGGGAACACAGGGAACTCTGGAGTTGGTGTCAGAATAAGACTCTGATGCTTCTGGTTGGTTATAAGCAGTTAAGTTCACTTAGGGTCCGATCCATTGTCTGATGTAAGCCCACGTTCTATTCTTTGGCCTGGGCAGGTTTCTCTTCCAGGTCCTCAGAGTCTTAGGGGCCTAGGGAAGACAAGGAAATTCATTGGCTCAGACAGCTTGAGAAATGCACATGTGGTATCTGAATATTAAAGCATGTGTATATGTAGGGACTGCATGGCAAAGAGCACAGTGCTAGACAGGAGAGACTTCCTTCAAAGAGCTAGTCAGAGTAGTCCAAGAGACTCTCAAAATAACACAGAACTCTTTGTCACCCCCCTACCACTGAAGACAGGACAAGCTGAAGACACAGGTGTGAGAGCAATGGAGAAGGAACTGACCAGAAAACCTTCTACTAAAAGTCTACCTCTCATAGTTATAGACAATACTATGAAAGCTGCTAAAGGAGAAAACCAATTAATGGCTCAACCCAGCACTAAAGGCTAGTAATAATGACTGCCTCAGGCAAGTACCTCTTATTGGCACAGTGGTGGCACTGTTATTTCGGCGTTAATCAACAGTTGTGTAATTGGACTTGAAACCTTCTCAATGAACATATGGGTGGGATTGTAAACAGAGCAAAATACACATTATTGGAGAGGACATAGATCTAGAGAAAACTCTTATCTCTCTCAGGCATTGAGATTAATGAAATTTCTTATGCTAAATATGGATCGTTATATTTGCAAACAAGTACACTGTACATCAAAAAAGCTTCTTTTCACAACACATGCAGAATAATGCAGAGTTCCACAGCTGGTCACACTTAGAGAATGTAGGTCTGAGAGATACACAGTCTTTGATGACACATCGACAGTGAAAGCTCTACATGTAAGGTTCATGGAACACAGTGGAATGAGGGTTAGAGATAAAATGATTTTCTGTGCCTATGGCTTGTAGGGTACTGCCCATGTTTTCTTTTGTCATTTTCAGAGTTTTGAGTTTCACATTGAGTCCTCTGAACCATTTGGAGTTGATTTTTGTACAGGGTGAGAAGTAGGGATTTAATTTTTTAATTTTATTCTTCTACAGTTGATGATCCAATTTTGCCTACACCATTTGTTGAAGATGCTGTCTCTCTTCCATTGAGTCATCATGGTTTATTTGTCAAATATGAGGTGGCTTATATTTTATGTGCTCAGGTTTGGATCTTCAATTTATTTCCATTGATATACTGGTCTGTCTGTGTGCCAATACCAGGTTGCTTTTATGACCATAGCCCTGTAATATAGTTTGAAGTCTGGTAGAGTAATTCCCAATGCATTGCTCTTTTTGCTCAGGGTTGCTTTGGCTTTCCAGGGTATTTTATTTTTCCCTTTGAACTTTAAAATATTTTTTCTAGGCCTGTGAAGAAACCCATGCGGTGTTATATGGAATTGCATCGGATCTGTATATTACTTTGGGCAGGATGGTCATTTTTACTCTATTAATTCTTCCAATTCATGAGCATGAGAGATCCTTCCATGTTCTGGTGTCTTCTTCAATCACCTTCTTCAGGGCTTTAAAATTATCATTGGAGAGATTTTTACTGTCTTTGGTCAGATTTGTTCCAAGATATTTTATTTTTTGGAGGCTGTCGTGAATGGAAAAGTCCCCTTGTATTCCTTCTCCAATTGCTTGTCATTGGTATGAAGAAAGGCCACTGATTCTTCTAAGTTAATTTTGTATCCCAACACTTTACTGAAACTGTTAATTGTTTCTAGGTGGTTTCTGGTGGAGATTCTGACATCCCTTAGGTAAATAATCATGTCATCTGCAAAAATTGGATAGGATGACCTCCTCTTTTCCAATTAGTAATCCTTTAATTTTCTTTACTTATTGCTCTAGCAAGTTTTTCTAGCACTATATTGAAAAGGAGTGGAGATAGGGGACAGCCTTGCCAGATTCCTGACTTTAAGAGGACCCTTCTAAATTTTCCCCATCTAGAATAATGTTGGGTGTGGATTTGTTGTATATGGCTTTAATTATATTAAGAAATGTTCCCTCCAGTACAATTCCCTCTAGGCTTTTCAACATGAAGGCACATTGTATTTTGTTGAAGGCCTTTTCAAAATCAATTGAAATGACGATGTGGTTATTGTCTTTCAGTCATTCATGACTTTTATTGATTTATGTATCTTGAATTATCCCTGCATCTCTGGTATGAATGCCACTTGTTCATGATGGATTCTAATTTTGATGTGTGCCTGTATGCGGTTTGCAAGTATTTTGTTGAGAATTTTTGCATCTGTGTTCATTAATGAAATGGGTCTATAGTTTTCTTTTTTGGTTGTATCTTTGCCTGGTTTTGGTATTAGAGTGATGCTGGCTTCATAGAAGGAATTTGGAAGATTTCCCTCTGTTTCTATCCTTTTGAATAATTTGAGTAATAATGGTTGTAGGTCCTCTTTAAATGACTTATAGAAATCTGCACTGAATCCATCTGAGCCTGGGCTTTTATTTTTAGTTGGGAGGTTTTTTATCACACTTTCAATATCTTCATATATTATGGGTCTGTTTAAGCTGTTGGTCTCTTCTTGGTTATGTTTTGGTAAATTCCATAATTTCAAACATTCATCTTCTCTTAGGTTTTCAAATTTAGTACAGCATAGTTTTTGGCCACATTTCCCCCTTAATTGTATATTACTTCAATACATGCATACATATACTTCACCAATATACCAATATTACAAAATCTGAAGATAAGTGGTAGGGTAATTCTCAAGCCCATTTAGGGATTCACCTTTTAGTCATACTGCTACTTTCATATAGAAAAGAAATATAACAAAGATGATGCTCAGTTTGCCTTGCAACTAGGGATTTTGTGCTAGCATCCACAAATGAGGGACACCATACATCATTTTATGGGGGCCCTGTTACTTCACTTAACATAATGTCTTCTAGTTCCATCCATTTACCTGCAGAGTTCACGATGTCATCTTTCTTTACTGCTACACAGAACTCCATTGTGTAGATGTACCACATTTTCTGTATCCACTAGTTGGTTTAGGGACATTTGGATTGCTTCTAGCTTTTTGCTATTGTGATGAGAGCTGCAACAAAGATAGATGTGCATCTGCCTTTGCAATAGGATGATGCTTTTGGGTATATGTCCAGGAGTGTTATGACTGGGTCAGTTTGCAGGCTCATTTTTAGTCCTTTAAGAGTTCTCCACACAGCTTTCTATAGGGGTTGCATGAATTTGCATTCCCACCAGCAGTAGAGTGTTCCCCTTTCTCCACAAACTCTCTAGCATTTGGTGTCATTCGTTTTCCTAAACTTGGCCATTCTTACCAGGGTAAAATGAAATCTTAAGCTGGATTTAATTTGCATCTCCTTAATTATTAGCAATGTTGAACAATTTGTGAGATGTTTCTCAGCCATCTTCACTTCTTTATTTGTGAATTCTCTATTCAGCTCTTACAACAACTTTTGATAGTGTAATTTTTTTTACTTGATCCTTTGTTTTTTGAGTAATTTATATATTCTGTATGTTAATGTTCTATCTGATATATCACTGGTGTAGCTTTCCTCCCACTCTGTGGGTTTTCTCTTCATTTCGTTGATTGTTTCTTTTGCTGTACAGAAGCTTTTGAGTTTAGTGGCATCATATTTGCTTATTGATGACCTTGCTTCCAACGTGGTGGCTGTCTGATTTAGAAAGTCTTTTTTTATGCCTATGTCTTGTAGTTTACTGACATCATTTTCTTCTATTTTTTTTTCCTTTATTTTTTCATTTTTTAACAATGAGTAATAATTTATGAGTGCAAACATCCTTCATGTAAAGCCAATTTGCAAGCAGTTGTGCCCAAATCCATACAGCCCAAGGGTCCCACCATCCACATGGGGAGGTTGTATGTTCAATCGAGTTGATCAAATAAGTGTCCAGTCTATAATGCTGTAGTTTCACCATTCACCCCAATCACAGCCCTTACATTGTACCACAGCCCCTCTTCCACAGATTGTTCCCTAGGCTTAGAAAATGGGCACAGGTGGTCAAGAAGCAAAACAGTCTACTTTCTCTGGAGCTGTTGACTTAGACTCTGGTAAGTTCTGGCTGTTTCCTTTCATGGGCTGAAAGTTTGTCCAGGAATAACCTTTCAGTCCTATTAATGAAGCACAAGCAATTAGATATATAGGTATTTAAACAGTACTAATTGTTATGGTAGGTTACTTTGGTATAGACACAGAGGTTTGCATGGTATGTTAATCCATAAATTACGATTTTTTTCTGTTAAATATGACAGGGTCTTACTGTGGCTTATAACATCTCCTAACTACTAGAGTATGTAAGCTTGTGGCATCAGCCATGGGTTATTCCTCCAAGGAGAGAGCTAATAGCCAATTAGATTTGGGACATACAGACATATGGCTGCCACTACTGCACAGTATTTCCAGGCAGTTGAGGTGTAGCTGGTGCTGATGGAGGAGTCTTGCTTGACTCACAGAGACCTATGTCTGCTTTATTGGTTTAGTGGCCTTTGGTAACACTCTCTGGTATTCCAGAGACCAACTATACACTTGCAAGTGTGGTCTCCATACATCTTTCCCATGCTTACATAGGGTCTTTGACAGCAGGGCCTTATCTCCTCTCTTCTTGCAGGTATCCCAGTTTACGGGCAAGAAGCCTTTACTTTTTTTTTGGGGGGGGGGGCTTGGATCGCCTGGCCAACATCTCCTTGGTAGAATAAGGCATTGCTGATATCAGAGCTCTCCTGTATTATTTTTGCTTAAGTGAATAGCTTAAGGAGACTTTAGTGTTATATTTGGTTCTGAATAGAGAATCCTTTTCACAGTTCCTATGTCTATTAGTCAATTAATGAAGGCAGTTTTATCGGTTTTATAAGAGATTACCTCTATAGCTGTTGGCTCCAATTTACAGTTAGAGAATGACCTCATCATCCTCATATTTCTCCCTGTTCTATGGGGGGAGGTAAAAAAGTCTCTCATATTAAAACTTTGTGGCACCTAGAAGGTAAGTTTCATTAGGACTCATTATAATTAGTTGTTACAAGTAGGATCCACAGAGGGGTTTGATGTTTGTAGCAATCTGAGGCTTTTCTTCCTTTCAATGTTCAGATGGGCCAACCTTTCTGTTGGCAATTCTTCATGCATCGTACACAATACAAATCTGTATCTTTTCTTTCTCAGCCATTAAGTTGGTGACATTTTGACCTATTGGAACATACAAATCTTTTCCCTTAGTTTTATGATTTGAATTGCAAGGTTTTTGGCAAAAAAGTTATAATATCTATCTGTATCCCCTTTTTCTATTTTAGGTTTTTGTTTTTTGACCCATGGGTCTCAAAAAGACTCTTGTATTACACAAACCTATAGGCTGGAATCAAGGCACAGATTTCATCAAATTCACCCATGCTGTTTTGGCTGCCCGTATGTGCTTAACTTAGGAAGCAAACTTAATTTTTAAGTTAAATCATCCTACAGGTAAGAGAATCCTACAAGGTGATACTGTACAACAGAAAAATTATAGAGAACATTTGTATGTGCCAATCCCAAAGTTATTGTTATACAAATTTTAAGTAAAACAAATGTGGACAACAATTTATATTTCCAATTAACTCAGGTGCATTACCGTTTTTATCAAAACCTTTAAATCAATGTTGTTTAATATACACATATTTACTTTTACTAAGTCCTAAAACACCATGTAACCTGTAGCAGAGTCTGGGTAAAATTGGATACTTGTTGAACTCACGTCAATTAAATATGCATTAATCGAATGTACAACCGTGTCCCTCTCCCACTCCTCCCACCCCTCCCGATTCACATTTCAGTCAGTTTTCTGACACAGTCTTTTTCTTGTTGTTCTTTGAATATGCATCCCTCTCCACAAGAAATATTTATAACTGGGTTATTGATGCTAGCATCCACATATGTGGGATACCATTCGTCGTTTGTTTTTCTGGGACCGTGTTACTTCACTTACTGCAGAAATACATGCACAGCTATATTTATTGCAGCTCTGTTCACAATAGCAAAAAGCTGGAACCAACCCAAATACCCCTCAACTGACCAACTGACGAGTGGATAAAGAAAATGTGGTACATGTACACAATGGAGTTCTATGCATCAGTAAAGAAAGACAACATCATGAACTTTGCAGGTAAATGGATGGAGCTAGAAGACATCATGTTAAGTGAAGTAACAAAATACTTTTATGATGCAGCCTCCAGCGACTTCGGGTTGTTAGTGACGTTCTTGAGCTCCTCTTCCAGATCACCACACTTTAGTTCAGACACCTCACGGCACTCCTCAGCTCTCTGCAGTTCACCTTCCAGGATGACCAACTTTGGAGCTACCTTCTTGTACTTGCAGTGGGCATCCTCAACAATGTGTTTGATCTCTTTGAACTACATCTCCTGAATATCCATCTTCTCCTCATCTTTCAGTGCTTGTTTCTTGATTACCTTTATGCCTCTCTTGCTCTCATCTGCAGCCTTCTCTGCATCCTCCAGCTTCTGCAGAGTTGTAGCCAGCCTCCCTTGAGCTCGGTCCAGCTCTTCTTCCACCAGTTTGATATGTTGGTTTAGAGCAGCCACATCTCCTTCAGCTTTCTCATGCCACTCATTCTCGCTGTCAAGCTCACTCTGCAGGACCTGCTCATGGTCCTCCTCATCCTCTGCCTGCTGCTGCAGGGCCTGGATCTTGTGCTTCACCGCCTCTCCTCTGATAAAACTTTTTTTTAAGGCTAGTTATTTGTTTTCTTTATTGGTAGATGGAAATCCATAATAACATGAGAAAGAAACAGTTGGACTAATGCTGACTTAGGTGGAATTCCATTAATACATATGAGGAAGGAAAACTTACAGGGTTCCACTAATCGGATTGTCATGGTAACTTCATTCCCCTTCTAAACTAGCTTCTCTTTACTCCCTTGCCTTCTTTTTATTTATTTAATTATTTATTATTTTTTATGTGTATGAGTGTACTGTCTGCATGTAGGTTGGTACATCCATGTCCTGCAATGCCACGAGGTCAGAAAAGGGCATAGGATTCCCCTGGAACTGGAGTTAAAGACAGTTCTTTGCCGCCATGTGGGTGCTGGAAATCGAACCACGGTCCTCTGCAAGAGCAGTTGGCGCTCTTATCTGCTGAGCCATCTCTGCAGCTCCTACTCCCTTGCCTCTGACTCTCCCATCTCTTCCACCTAAGTTCTGCCCCAGGATATCTCCGGAACCAGTCTCCTTCCAGTCAGAAATGTCATCCAAAAGAATTCTCCTTCTCCTTTTTCTTCTTCTAGTGTTTTTAGAGACAGAGTCTCCCTGTGTCCCCTGCTTGCCTAGAATTCCCTATGTAGAACAGGCTGGCATACATCTCACAAAGATCTGCCTCCTGCTGCTTCTTAAGTGCTTGGATTAACAGAGGGGGCTACCAGGCTAAGCAAAATATCCTCTTATGACTCCAAATTGCTATTAAAGTCAATTGCCACTATATCAAGAAGGGGAAAAATAAAAAGAAAGAAACTGGTACAACTACAAAGTTGCTAACAGGATCTGTCCTAACTTAAGGAATGTGGTTATTCAAGCTCTCACCAATGGAGAATTTAGCAAGCATCTAAATTCAGTAACTCTCTTTTTTAAGAGCCTTCAAGCCTAATAGCATCAAGATATGCATGTCTTTTCCAGGAAATGTATGGAAGAAACAAATTTACTGTGTTATTTTAGACAACATTATATTATAAATGCCATTCTCACCCTGGAAGTATTCACAGTAGAGAAGGAAAATTATTTTATAATACTTAAAATGAAATTCTGCTTCATTTTGTCTGCTTTGTGACAACTCAGCCACACTAGCCTCACTGTTCTTGATCTGAAGAAACATTCTAGTCTTTGTACCTTCCAGTTACCATTTCTCATGACTCAGCAGTTTGTCCCCTAGCATTTATCCTTATCTCACTTTTCTAATAAATGTTAATTTATTAAAGAATTCTCTGGCATCTGGTAGACCACACTCCCATTCTAACACTGGTTTTATGATTTATCTTTCTTTAAGATGCTTATCATTATATATATATATATATATATATATATATATATATATATATCAATTTTCCAGCTCTACTATCATATATGTATAATATATAAATGAAGGTAATAATTTTACTTGCTTTATTCACTGATACTGATACTATAGACTGGATGTAAAATGTTTTCTATAGGTTCTTGTTTTTCTGTTTGGTGAAGTTATGAAATCTTTAGAAGGCAGGGTCTGACAAAAGAAAGGAAGTAGCTGAGGATCTGGCCTGATGAGTTAAGGAAAAGGCTTATTTTTGTCCCAAGATCTCTGTTTCTTAATTCACAGAGATGTAACAAGCCACAATACAAGCTGATAGAGCTATGGCCATGAACTATTTCTGTCTCTGTGTCCTTTCTGCAATAATGGACAACTGTTCCTTAAAAAAGGTATGAACCAGAAAAGAACCTTCCCACAACATTAATTACTTGTCTTGTTTCTGAGAAGAATAACTTAAGGAACCATAGTTTATTTTGGGTTATAATTTAAGAGTACAGTCCATTATGGCTAGAGGAACTTGAAAGAAGTGATCATACTGCATATGTAGTCAGAAAGCAGATGTGAGTGATGAATGTTTGTACCCATCTCACTTTCCCATTTTTAGTGAGTTCAGGATCCTAACTCATGGAATGGTATTGACCATAATCATTCTGTGTCCTCCACCTGAATTTGTCTAATCTTAAGTAAAACTTTCAAATATAAGCAGGTTTGTATAGAAAGACACATGAAGATGTTTAAATACATGGAAAAGACAGTTGTGGAAAAAGAAAAAAAAACAATGGTAACTGTTAAAATGATTAACATCATTAAAATGTAGCTAGAATATTTTTCACTGTGACAGTAGGAAACGTATCCTGAGGTCAAGGCCCAACTCATCCAAGACTACAGGGTATAAAAATGCAAGCTCAATTAAAAAAAAAAAAACTTTCATTTATGAAGAAAGTGCATCTGCTTGCCACACACCTGAAAACTACTCTCAGATTCTTCACACTGTACTTGGATTCCCCTGCTCCCTGAGCAGCTCCACTCTTTACTTAAAATTTGTCCCCTTACTAACCTTGGGCAAAGGCCTTCTTCAACTCTTCCACCTCAGATTTTTGGACTGGCCTCCTAACCCTTACTAGCTTAATCCTGCAGCACACAGTTTGTTAAATTTTCCACCTGCTGTCCCCACCCACATCTTTCCCTAAGCCTCCTGATTGGACTGCTACAGACCTGCCTACTGTCCTGCCAACTCAGATCTCTCTCACTGATCCTTAATTCTCCAGCAACTCGAGCAGCTCCAGTCTTTCCCTGACCTCTGACCCACTTCAAGTCTTGGGCCAGGCCTTCTTCTGGTCTTTCTGCCCCAGAGGGACTACCCTCAAATTCAAAAACTTATGACTGTGTCTTGATCACCTGCACCCAGACAAGCTCAATTCTCCAACATCATTTGTGAGACCCTCTATAGATTGTCCACACTCAGTCCTGCCTTTAGCTCTACTCCTGATCTTCCTACCACAGACCTGCCTAGTGTGCAGACCAGCCTACTACCCTGTGAGAACCTGAATCACACACCAAATAATTTTTGATACCCATGAAGATTTCACAATCATGAACATATTTGCATCAAACTTTGGTGCATCAAAATTTATAAATACAAGTCTAAAGGAACTCAAGGTACAGATTGATCCCAGCACACTAATAGTGGAGGATTTCAATACCCCACTGAGCTCATTAGACATGTCAACAGGACAAAGAATAAACAGAAAGACATCTGAATGTAATAATGCAATACACCAAATAGACCTCACAGATATCTACCGAATATTCCACCCAAACACCAGAGAATATACTTTCTAATCAGCACCCCATGGAATGTTCTCCAATATTAACCACATACTGGGACACAGAAAAAATCTCTACAAATGCAGAAGAATTGAAATAATTTTATTCATTCTATCAGATAACAGTGCAAAAAAACACTCAATATTAACACCAGAATAAGCCCAATTATCTACAAGAACATCTGGAGATTAAATAGCACACTCCTGAATAATAAATGGGTCAAGGAAGAAATAAAGAAATAGAAACATTCTTGGAACTAAATGGAAAAGGTAATACAAGACAGCAAAACCTATGGGATAATTTAAAAGCAGCCCTAAGAGGGAAGTTTATAGCCCTTAGTGCCTACATTAAAAAAGCAGAAAGAGGACAAATAAATTTACTAACACTGCAGCTAAAACCACTTGAGAGGCAACAACAATTGAACCCTAAACTCAACACATGGGAAGAAATCACACAAAAAAGAGCAGAAATCAATGAAATAGAAACAAACTACACAAAGCAACAGTGAAACCTAAAGCTGGTTCTTTGAAAGGATAAACAAGATAGATAGACACCTAGCCCAGTTAAACAAAAGAAAGAAAGAGCAACTCCAAACAATAGTATTTGTGATAAAAAGGGAAACATCACAGCAGACAAAGAAAAGATCCAGACAATCATAGGAAAATACTTCAAAAATCTATACTCTACTACATTTGAAAACCTAGGAGAAATGGATGAATATTTGAAATTCCAGAATTCACCAAAGCTTAACCAAAAAGAGATCCACAGCTTAAACATACCCATAATGTATGAGGAATTTGAAAATGCAATAGTCAATCTCCCAACTAAAAGAGCCCAGGCCCAGAGGGTTTCACAGCAGAATTCTATAAAATGTTTAAAGAGGAATTACAACCATTATTACTAAAAGTTCTCAGAAGGATACAAGCAGAAGACCTCCCAAATTCCTTCAATGAAGCCAGAATCACTCTACTATGAAAACCAAGCAAAAATCCAACCAAAAAACAAAACTATGCACCCATATCATTAATCAACACAGACACAAAAAGAATTCTCAACAAAATACTTGCAAACTGCATAAAGACTCAGATAAAAAAGATCATCCATCATGACCAAGTTGGATTCATACCAGAGATGCAGGGAAGGTTCAACATATGAAAATCAATACATATCATAATACACATCAATGGAATGAAAGACAAAAATCACACTATCATCTCAATTGACTCAGAAAAAGCCTTTGACAAAATCGAGCATCCCTTCATGTTTTAAGTTTTAGAGGGAATTGGACTGGAGGCAACATTCCTCAATGTAATCAAAGCCATGTACAATAAATTCACAGTCAACATCATCCTCCATGGAGAAAAGTTAAAATCATTCCCCTTAAAGACAGGAACCTGGCAAGGCTAGCCCCTATTGCCAATCCTCCTCAATATAGTGCTTGAAATACTTGCTAGGGCAATAAGGCAAGAAAGGGAAATTAAAGGAGTACTACTTGGAAAAGAAGAAGTCGATCTATCCTTCTTTGGAGATGACATGGTAGTTTACCTAAGGGATGCTAAAAAATCTACCAGAAAACTCCTAGAAATGATTAAGTGTTTCAGTAAAGTGGAATGATACAAAATTAACCTAGAAAAATCAGTAGTCTTTACTTACACCAACAACAAGCAACTGGAGAAGGAATACAGAAGACATTTCCACTCAAAATAGTCACAAAACAGTAAAATCCCTAGGGACAAATTTAGCCAAAGACATCAAAGATCTCTAGAACAAAAATTTTAAACACCTGAAAAAGAAGATTGAAGAAGATCAAGAGAACTCCCATGCTCTGGGACTGAAAAAAAATAATATAATAAAAATGTCTATTCTTCCCAAAGTAATATACAGATTAATTGCGATCCCAATAAAAATCCCCAAGAGTTTCTTCACAAACTTGGAAAAAAATCCTTAAAATCATATGGAAAATCAAAATACCCTAAATAGCCACAGTGACCCTGAGCGAAAAGTGAAATATAGGGGGGTCACTATACTAGACTTCAAATTATATTACAGGGTTATAGTGATAAAAAGAGTCCGGTACTGGCACAAAAACTGACCTGTAGACCAAAGGAACAAGACTGAAGACAAAAATTGAGCACAAACAATTTCAGCATCCTTATATTTGACAAGGGGTCCAAGAAGACTCAATGGAGAAAAGACAGCATCTTCAGCAAGTGGTGTTGGCAAAACTGGATCACCACTTTTAGAAGAAAAATTCTAAACCCCTACCTTTCACCCTGTACAAAAATCAACTCCAAATGGATCAAAGACCTCAATGGAAAACCCCAAACTCTGAAGAAGATACAAGCAAAAGGTGGCAGCATCCTATAAGACATAGGCATAAGAAAAGACTGTAAACCAGACAGCAGATGCACAGGAAATAATGTCAACAATTTACAAGTGGGATCTCATTAAATGCAAAAGCTTCTGTACAGTGAAAGACACAATGAATGAAGTGAAGAATAAGCCCACAGAGTGTGAGGAAACCTTCACCATTGATACATCTGACCCAGCATTAACTTACAGAATATATAAACTCTTAAAAAAAGATATGCCTTTAATCCCAGCAATTGGGAGGCAGAGGCAGGAAGAGCCCAGTGAGTTCATGCCATCCAGGTCTACATAGTGAGTTCCAGGACAGCTGGAGCTACAGGGGGACCCTGTCTCAAAAAAAAGGACCTAAAAATAAAAACAAAGACATAAGAAAACAAATGACTCACTCAAGAGATGGAGTAAAGAGCTGAACAGAGACTTCACAAGTAAGGAAATAAAGATGGCTGAGAAACATCTTAAAAAGTGCTCCACACCATTAATAATTATGGAAATGCAAATTAAAATCACTTTAAGGTATCATCTCACTCAGATAAGACTGACTAAGATCACAAAAACAAAAGACACCAAATGCTGGAGAGGATGTGGGGAAAGGGGAACACTCATCCACTGCTGGTGGGAATGTAAACTCATACAACCACTATGGAAAACAGTAGAGAGAACCCTAAAAGACTCAACATGAGTTTAATACGTGCCCCATTCATACCACTACTGGGTATATAACCACAAGAATCCTATCACAAAGATATATGCACATCTTTGTATATTGCAGCTCTTTTCACAATAACAAACAGCTTGAACCAAACCAAATGTCCCTCAGCCAATGAGTGCATGGATAAAAAATGGTACACCTACACGATGGAATTCTATGCAGCAGTAAAGAAAGATGACATCATGAACTTTGCAGGTAAATGGATGGAACTAGAAGGCATTATGATAAGTAAAGTAACACAGTCGCAGAAAAACAAATGTCAAATGGTATCCCTCATCTGTGGATGATAGCACCAAACACCTAGTAGTAAGGCAAAGTGAGCAATATATAATGGTACAGTTGCTTTCAGGTAAAAGAAATATATATATTTCTTTTACATATATATATATATATATTTATTTATATATTTTGTGTGTATATATTTTTCTTATTTTTATAAAATGTGATGGATAAGATCTTCTCTGGTCATGTCTGGTTATGCATCTTGTGTCTATTTCTGGAAGTTTTCTGTTATAATTCACTGAAAAGATTATTCTTTTAGTGCCCTGGCCCCCGGGGTCATCAACACAGACCTGAGGAGGGGGCGAAAGAATGGGGGACAGAGGACACAAAGAAGGAGAGCAAGACAATGGTCTGATCAAGCTCCATAGTCTTTATTTTGCACAGGGTTTAAAAAGGCAAGCGGGTGGGAAAATCCGTTGGTGGGAAGTGAGTCACCACATTTCGGAGAGGGGGACGGGTGTATCTGAAAGTACCAGATGTCCCTTCAATGACGGCAATTCTCGTCATGCCCATAAATTCCTGAGTTAAGCAAGCTAGTAATTTTCCATGAGGTGACTTGGCTCCTGGCATTTTAGTGTTTATCTGTTTCTTCTATCCCATGGATTCTTAGTTTTAATTTCTTTTTTTTCACATAAATTTATTTTTAATTTAATTTTTTTAACAAATCTAGACCCATGTCCCCCCCATTCCCCCACCCCACCAGAGCTCATGCATTCTGCCAAACATGCTTTTCATCTCCCTCTCAGTCTTTCTCAATATTGTCCATGAGGAAGTTGACTGTTTTGAGCAGAGGTTCACTGTTTCAGTCAGTTCTTTGAGGCAGTCCTTTCTGTTGTTGTTGTTGTTGTTGTTTCCAATATGCATCACTCCCAACTGCTTTGTACAAAAGCTCAGGGACCCATACACAAGAAATACTTAAGTGCTTTATAATTTTCTTAATTTTTATTGAGATTTTGTGTATTTCATACAATGTTTCTTAATTAAATTTAGACCTGTTCCCCCATCCATGCCTCTCACCACCCAAACTCATGCATTCTGCTATACGTGTTAATTCCTGTCTTGCATTTTTTGTCAGTCTTTTTTTTTTTTTTTTCAA
>VZQC01014730.1:483200-517907 GCA_009823505.1 Rhizomys pruinosus
TCCCACCCATCCCCCCTTCCCAATTCACCATTTCAGTCCATTTTCTGATGCAGTCTTTCTGTTGTTGTTCTTTTACTATGCATCCCTCTCCATGAGAAATATTTATATCTGGGTTGTTGGTACTAGCATCCACATATGAGGGACACCATTTGTCGTTTGTTTTTCTGGGACTGTGTTACTTCACTTAACATAATGTCTTCCAGCTCCATCCATTTACCTGCAAAGTTCATGATGTTGTCCCTCTTTACTGCTGCATAGAACTCCATTGTATACATGTACCACATTTTCTCTATCCACTCGTCATTTGAGGGGCACCTGGGCTGGTTCCAGCTTTTTGCTATTGTGAACAGAGCTGCAATAAACATAGCGGTGCATGTATCTTTGTAGTAAGATATGTCTTGTGGGTATATACCCAGGAGTGGTATGACTGGGTCAAATGGAAGGCTCGTTTTGAGTCTTCTAAGGGTTCTTCACACTGCTTTGCATAGTGGCTGTACAAGTTTACATTCCCACCAGCAATGTATGAGTGTTCCCCTTTCCCCACAACTTCTCCAGCACTTGGTGTCATTCGTGTTCCTGATCCTAGCCAGACTTATTGGAGTAAGGTGATATGCATACTTTAAAGTAATATAAAATTTAAGGGGAAAAATGTGAATTCAAAAAAAAGGAAGACATGTATGGCAGAATGCATGAGCTCTGATGGGGAGGGGGCAAGTAAGGCAAATTAGGTCTAAATTTGATTAAGAAGCATTTTATAAAATATAAAAAACTTCAATAAAAAATGAAAAAAGATATTTCCTGTGAAAATACAGCCTCCAATTTTTTTCAAAGAGTTAAGTGCTTTCCCCATCATAGACTCAGCTGAACAGTCATTAGAAGGCCACTGCACATATGTTTCAAGGGGATAGGACAGATTAGAGCTGACTGCAGAACATAGCATCATTTAGAGAGTGTTGCTTTCACAGGCATATGGACTGTAACAATTATGGTAT
Source organism: Rhizomys pruinosus (assembly GCA_009823505.1). Taxonomy (NCBI): domain Eukaryota; kingdom Metazoa; phylum Chordata; class Mammalia; order Rodentia; family Spalacidae; genus Rhizomys; species Rhizomys pruinosus. Next base: position 484,193 of record VZQC01014730.1, read on the forward strand.
CTTGAATACCTGCACCAATGCTCTGCTTGCTTTTGAGGTAACACAGTATGTAGAATAGCTACGTTCCTTGAAAAGAGACCCTGAGCAGACACTGAGTAAAGCATTAAAAGTGAAACACAAATTGCAATGGCCACACCAGGATCCTAGAGATGGTGAGAATGTAAAATATCTGCTGCGGAAAGCTGGCTTCAAGAACCTAGAGAAGTCAGTCCAAAAGCCAGCCAAAATAAACCAAAGGTATAAGGGATGTATATGTAGGACCACTCAAGCCTTTTCAAGTTCAGATGATAAGGTCACAAGCACAAGATATTCAGCATTTTCACTGCTACTTTTCTGTATTAGGTTTTTTTTTTTTTAATTTTAATGTTTTATTGATGTTTTGTTTATTTCAGACATCATCTTCCAGTTCAATTTAGGCATATTCCACTTTCCCTTCCCTCCACCCCACTCCAGATCATGCATTCTGCCATAACTGTCAGTCTTAGTTTTGTCTCATATTTCCTTCCTTTATTTTCATTCCTCCCCTTTCAGAAAGAATTTTTTTATGTAACTGTTTACTGGAAATACGTAACTTTTATTATTGGTTTACAGAGATTCACAGCTCAGCTGAGAATTTGACTTCTCACAAGGGAATTGTACTTTTGGACAATGAATGTTAGGAATAAGACTGAGGTGATTCTTGAAGATGAAGCAAGTGAACTGCATTATTAGATGGCCATGAGCTTATGGAGGCTAGGAGAAGATTATTGTGATTTGGATGTAGAAAGTCATGCATAAATGCTTCAACAATAGCTGCCACACTGTTTTGGAAAATTTGTATACGTTTGGGAAGCAGGCCACCGGAGAGTCGAACTGGAAGATTATCTCCAACCACACTTCCATTCTGAGCCCCTCTGCTTTCTGATCAAAAGAGATGTAATGAGTAGTGCTCTAAACTGCTGCAACAGTGGCCACAAGCTTTTCCTTATGGTATGCCTTTCCTGCCATACTATGCCAACATTCCATGAAATACAAGAGAGAATACCTCCCCCTTCTTTCAGGTTCATCTGTGAGGTATTTTCTCACTGCATCAAGATATGTAACCAATACAGTTGGTTTAAACCTTAGACTTATAAGACCAGGAATCAAATATATTTCAAATAAATGACTTAGTGAATGTATTGATACATAAATACAGAGGTAAAAGAATGCTATATGTAAATCATGACTCTAATTACACTATATGAAACCATTACATTGTCTCACAAATGTAGAATCATCCTCAACTTAAGCTTTCTTTGACTAATATGTAGCTTCATATATTTGTGTAAATTGATAATTTAAGTTCACTGACTTCATTTTTGTAAATGATTTATGTCTTGACTTGACCGCTCAAATCTTTTTGTATATGTGCTACTGAGTTTTCTAGACATTAAAATGCTGATGTGTTCAGTTAACCCTGATGGTGGTTATTGTGTGTTCCATATGACCACTACACATTAATGGGTCTCATGTCATTCTTTTCTTGGTACCATTAGATTTTCTGTCTGCCATGACAGAAACAGACAGCTCTGAAGCAGATATATTTGAAGTATCATTGATAACTGTTTCACAAAGATTTCATGGAGTCAAAGGCCAACAATCTTGACTGATGAGGAGGAGGTTTGGGCAGCTGATATATTGTTTCAGTGAGGGAAGTTTCACAATTTCTGTGCCTCAACATCTTTATGATGCAGTCAGCCATTTTTAAACAGAAGGTACAGCTGTGTATCAATAACTGGCCTCCTGATTCTTACAACTTTGATTTCATTTATCATTCTCCAATTTAGCTATCTTTCCATTATTTAGTTTCAGTGTTGCTACGTTTGTGTCCTTAAGCATTCTCTTTATTGAGGTTGATTCTCAGCACGTGTATGGTGCAGAAATCTGACTTACACTATTCTAACATCTCCTGTCTAGGCTCTTGTTAGCATTATGTGTGCCATCATTTTAGATACTTAAGAGAAGTTTTAAAGAGAATTCTTAAATAGAGCACTTATAATTTATCAGCATAATACAAATGCCTGTTATTCCATACTAGAAAAACGTATCCATTTATGAAATACTCAGTGTTTTATTATGCTTGTAACTGAATCCGAGAAATATAAATATACTTTTATTTTATATAGTCAAATCATGTACAACTTTAGAGATCATCCAATTTAATAACTTTTGTTTTCTTTCAGTTCAAGAAAATACTACCCCTTATGAATAAGTTCCATTGGTAAGATATAATTGAGTAATTACCTACATAAATACAATTCTATGATGATGCTTCTGAAAATCTAGTCCATGACTGCTATCATCCAAAAAGTAGATCTAATACATTAGAAGATAAAAAATAAATGCAAAATTTATCTGCCTCATCCTAAGTTATTTCACTGTTCTAAAGATATTCATAAAAATTTAAACCAGAGAGTGGATTTATTAGCTCAGTAATATGAAGAAGGTGTAAAATCCCATTTCCAGCACCACAAATATGAATGAAGTTGGAAAATTTCACTCATTCATTGACAACACATTATGCTTCCACATACTTCTCTGGGGTCATGTTGGAGTGCCGGAGAGAAAAGAATTTCCAAGTGACATATTTTCTGCCGATAAAAAAATAAAATAAAATAAGAAGGAGATAAGAGAAAAACATAACATTATAGTGCAATATAATAATTGATCATGGAAGAAAAATATAGCAATCTATGAGAGTATCAAATATCAGTATCAAATATCAGTGTTGTTTTGGCAGTGGAGGGAGCAGGAAAAGCTTTATAGAAGTGATATGAAATTGAGATATGAACAAATAGGTGGAGGAGATTAATGTGAGGATACAGAAGGTAAACAGAATTTAAGGAAGGAACATTTTGAAATGAGACAATGTATATCATTGTATAGAGTCAAATTTACATGGCTAGGAAAGAGAGTGCCAATACATTGAGGCAAGAGATGAAGTTCAAGAAATAAGAAAGTGTTTATTCACTTCAGAGAGAAGCTAAAGCTCTATCCTAAGACCAATGAGGAGTTTCTTTTTTTCCAAACAGAAGAATGTCATGATTAAATATCTAGCTAAATAAAATACCACTAATTACAAGCAGAAAATACATTCAAGAAGGAAACACTTGAACCAGGGAGTATATTGAGAAAAAAATACATGATAGCCGTGAAATATTGCTGATTGTCTCATCCAGTGTAATTGAAGTAGAGGTGGAGAGAAGAGAAGGAGGTCAACCAGGAATTCAACAAATTTATCCAATAGAGGTTGGATAACAACTTGGTGCTCCATACTGAAATGTTTTAGAGGAAATGGAGAAACCATATCTATCTATCAAGTATGTAATTAAACAAAATTTGTGTATAATGTTGACAGTTCCATGGATAGAGAATACTGAAATAGTAAAAAATATATCTGAGTATGGACAGTAAAGAGAGCAATATTTTAGACATGATATGTTAAAGGTACTTCCAAAACATAAATATAAAGTTATAAAATAGACCATTGGACTTACATGTCAATAGTTTAAGGAAGATAAACGGGCTATAAATGAAACAGTAACTGTGGGAGTGAGAGAAAATTATCATACTGTGACATAATAAAAAATAGTAGTAAAAAAGATGAAGAAAAGGATTCCATTGACTTGACCATTCAGCTAATAAACAGATAAGTCAAGAAAAGTGCAATAAATACAAATGACCAAATCATTCATTTTATTCTAAAGCTAAGAAAGAATGCTTTTCTAAAACTCATTGAGAAAAAAAAGTACATCATATGATGTCGAGCAATACAAAATGAAACAAAGATTTTAATTATCTAGCAGTAAAGTTAGTACCATCTTTCAGAAGAGATTACTAACATAGTAGGTGCATAAGTGTGCTGTTTATTTGTCCTTTTAGTCAACCAATATATCTAGTGAACACCAATGCGTAGCCTGGAATAATGCTTGATATTGCAGATGCCTTTCTAAGCACAAACATTATACTCATTCTCAAGATGTTCCCAAACTATCATGGGAGACAGACACTAAGGGGATATTTGTGAAAAGAAACATTAACCTGCAGATTTCATAAATAAAAAAATATCATATATTATCATAGATGAAAAGGGGGCCTTTCCTAGGTTTCTCTGTGGTAATCACAGATACAATAAAACAGAGCAGGTAAGTACCCATGGAGGAGACACAAGGGAGTGAGGAGACTGCCATAAATAGCAGGAGACTGAGACTGAGGACAATGTGGTGAATCAATCTTAGGTGACTATCTGTGACAGGAGAAGAAAATATGATACATCCATGCATGTAAAGGAAGACCAGTGTCTGGGGTACAAAAAACAAAGGGGAGGGTTAGAACGGATTTGGCATAATAGAGATGAAAGAAGGAAAGCTAAGGTTAGAACTTAAATGTAAAGAAGTCAGTTTCTTTTTTTTCCTAAAGAGGAAAGAGAAGCCTTTGTCTTCTTTAAAAGGGTCGTGCTATCAATCTCTTCTTGCTTAAGCTTTGTTGATTCCCAGGATTTCAGATATTCATTCATTTCTCTTAAGTTTTCAAACTTAGTAGAGTATAGGCTTTTGAAATATTCTCCAATGATTGTCTTGTTCTTTTGGTTGTATGTTGTGATGTTTCCCTTTTCATCACAAATACTATTAATTTGGAGTTGCTCTTTCTTTTGCTTAACTGTGCTAGAGGTCTATTTTGTTTATCTTTTCAAAGAACCAGTTTTGGGATTCATTAATTTTTTTGTATTGTTTTCTTTGTTTCTATGTCATTGATTTCTGACTTGATTTTGTTGAGTTTAGGGTCCATTTCTTGTTGTCTCTCAAGTGCTTTTAGCTGTAGTGTTAGATCACATATTCCCTTCTGGATTTTTTGTTGTGTTTTCTTTTTTGTGGGGGCCACTTAGGATTATAAATTTCCCTCTTAGGACTGCTTTTAGAGTATCAACACAGGTTTTGTTGTGTTGTATTGTCATTTTTCTTTAGTTGCATGATACTATTATTTCATTCTTTATGTCTTCCTTGATCCATTCATAATTCAAGACTGTGTTATTTAGTCTCCATTTGTTTCTGTAGCTAATCAGGCTTATTCTGGTGTTAATATTGAGATTTATTGCACTCTCTGAGAGAATGCATGAAATAATTTCAATTCTTTTGTATTTGTTGAGATTTCTTTTGTTTCCCAGGATGTGGTCGATTTTGGAGAATGTTCCATGGAGTGCTGAATAGAAAGTATATTCTCTGGTGTTTGGGTGGAATATTCTGTAGATGTCTGTTAGGTCCATTTGTTGTGTTGTATTGTTTATCTCCAATGTCTTTGTTTATTTTTTGTCTGGTTGATCTATCTGAGGGGCTCAGTGCGGTATTGAAGACCCCCACTATTAATATTATCTATGTTTTGAGGACCTGAAAAATTGTGTTTATATAGTTTGGTGCACCCGAGTTTGGTGCATAAATATTTAGGATTGTGGAGTCTTTCTGGTTAATTTTTCCTTTGATAAGCTTGTAATGGCCCTCTTTGTCTCTTCTTATTTACTTTACTCTGAGATCTATTTTGTCTGATATTAGAGTAGCATCTCCTGCTTGCTTTTTGGTACCATTTTCTGAAATATTTTTCCCATTAAGTTGGTATCTGTCCTTCAGGGTGAGATGGGTTTCTTGTAGAGAACATATAGATGGATTCTGTCTCCTAATTCATTCTACTAGTCTATGTCTTTTGATTGGGGAGAGTTTAGAACATAAATATTTAAGGTTATTATTGACAGATCTATATTGCTTCTTTTCAATTTATTTTTTCATTCTTGGTCTAGGTTTGTATTTACACCATTATGTTTTTATTAATTCCTCTCTCTAGCTGCTTGGGGATAGTTGCTCCTTTCCTCTGTTCTTTGAATTGATTCCAGTATTTTCTGAAGTGTTTTTTTACATGTATTCCTTCACTTTGTTTATGTCATGAAATATTTTTCTTTCTCCTTGAAACTATAATTGACATTATTGCTGGGTATAGAATCTGGGTTGGCATCTAAAGTCCTTTAGCACTGGAAATACTTATTCCACATTCTTCTGGCTTCCATAGTTTGCAATGAGAAGTCAGCTGTAATTTTGTTGGGTTTCCTCTTCTATGTAATTTGTTGTTTCTCTCTTGTAGCTTTCAGTATTTTGTCTTTGTTTTGAGCATCTACTGTTTCAATTTCTTTTTCAAAGCCATTTTATTGAATCTTTGTGCATATCATAAAAAATTTCTAATCGAATCTAGACCTGTGCCCCCTTTTCCTGCCCCCACACCACACTAGAGCTCATGCATTCTGCCAAACATGTTTTTCATCTTTTTCTCAGTCTCTCACAAAATTCTTGAAGCAGAAGCTTACTGTCTCAAGCAGAAGTTCACCGTTTCAGTCAGTTCTTCCACCCAGTCTTTCTGTTGTTGTTGTTGTTCCTTTCAATATGCATCACTCCCAAATACGCACATATTCATGCTACATATATCATTAGTTTTAGCATCTTCAGCTTATGACTTTTTTTCTTTATTAAGCTGAAAGAGGTCATCTTTGAAGGCTCCTTCTTGGCAAGCCCAAACCACCATCAGTTCTGTCCTTGTGCTCCCATTGGGGTTTTCCCTTCCCACGGTCACCAAATGAGGTCCAGTAAGCACCAGGTTCTGTCTTGATCCTCTTGTGCTGGTCTCTGTGATAGAGTCTAGGTAGGCTAACAATGGCAGTCTATACAGTGAAGAGCACAAATCACCTGTAGTTCCTCAGTCCACAAGTTGGATGTCTCAGCAGTCCCCATCTGGCACTGAAGGTTTGAGGATTCCTGGAGAGATCTGAGTCTTCTGTCCATATTGGAAGATTGAAAAGCTGTGTCTCACACCTTTGAATGATAGCAAAAGCAGTGTCAGACACAGGGTAGCTGCAGTTGCCAGTAAGAAAGGCAAAACAAGTGTGCTCTTTATTTTTATTTTTATTTTTTTTTATTTTTGTCTTTTTACTAAGATCTCAAGATTTATACCTGAAGTAAAGTTTCTCAGGCCTTACTATTTACTTATTTCTGGTTATATTTTCCTTTTGGATGTTTAAGGCCACTTAGCCCAGATTAACCAAGATTTTTGTTCTCTCAAAGTCACTTCAGGATCTGGGGGGGAGAGGGATACCCTGGCTCCTTTGGCTTTTTAATCATCAGTTCCATCCACTCGTGGACAAATACAGGTCTTTCTAGACCAGGCTTCCTTTTTTGAAGCATGAGCAGACTTTACTCTTTATAGACTGGACACTGGCAAAGGCCTATTAGTGGATCTCCAAGACCTCCCTGCACAGGAAGACTAGTGTCTAACATTTGCAGGACATTTCAAAAAAGATGCTCACATGCATAATCGCCTGAGACATAGTTGACCTCTGAGGGCATGGAACAAATTTATCCCTTAAGACCCTCAAGCAAATTGGTATGGATATTAGTCTGGTCATTGAGCATCCAGAAAGGCTAAGTTACACCAGCTAGATACTTTTATATCTTTTTGAAACGGGGTCTCCCTTTAGTCCCAGCTGGCCTGGAGCTGACTTTGTAGATGAGGTGGGCCTCGAACTCACAGATATCCACCTGTCTCTGCCTCCCAAGTGCTAGGATTAAAGGCATATGCCACCACTCCTGGCTTAACCAGATGCTTTAACTACTGTGTAGTATTTTAGAAAAGGCTTCACCAAAAGGTTAAGCAGCCTTGTATAAGAAGTACTAAGAAGCACTCCCATAAAAAAAGTACTGTGGTTAGACATAATGTCATGACAAAATAGTTTTTTCCTCATTCCTTTGATATTATATTACACTAAAATATGCATACATACCCTCCACCCATATACCAAAAATTCCTAACTCTGAAAATAAATGGTATCTTAGTTCTAGAACCTGCTAAATATTCAAAATATAAGAGAACAGTTGTTTTCGGATCATGAGGAATAATAATAACGTCAATGTTAATAGTAACATTAACATTGCTCAGTTTCATTACAACTAGGTAATTGGTGATAGCATACCCAGATAAAGGATACAATTCCTCATTTATTTTTCTGGGACTGTTTTATTTCACTTTTCATGATATCTTCTGTTTTCATCGACTTACCTGCAAATATCATGATGTCATCTTTCTTTACCATTGCATACAACTCCATTGCCTAGATGTACCATATTTTCTCTATCCACTCATCAGTTGAGGAGCACATGGGGTGGTTCAGGCTCCTTGTTATTGTGAAGAGAGCTGCAATAAACATGGCTGTGCATGTATCTCTACAGTAATATTAGTCTTGTGGGTATATACCTTGGAAATGTTTGACTGGGTCAGGTGGCAAGCTCATTTTGAGTCTTCCAAGGGTTATCCACACTGTTTTCCATAGTGTCTGTATGAGTTTACATTCCCATCAGGAGTGGATGAGTGTTTCCCTTTCCCCACAACCTCTCCAAGCACTTTGGATCATTTGTTTTCTTGATCCTAGCTAGTCTTATTGGAGTGAGATGATATCTTAAAGTGATTTTAATTTGGATTTTCTTAATTATTAGCGACACTGAACACTTTTTAAGATGTTTCTTGGCCATCTCTAATTCCTCACTTGTGAAGTCTCTGTTCATCTCTTTGCCCTATCTTTTGAGTGAGTCATTTGTTTTCTTCTTTGTTTTTTGAGTAGTTTATATATTCTGGAACTCAATGCTTTGTGAGATGTATATGTGGTGAAAGTTTCCTCCCACTCTGTGGGTTTTCACTTCACTTCCTTCATTGTTTCCTTTGTTGTACAGAAGCTTTTGAGTTTAATGAGGTCTCTTTTCTCAGTAGTCCGCCTCATATCCTGTGCAGCTACCATCTGATTTAAGCATACTTTTCATATGCATATGCCTTGAAGGCTGCTGACAAATTTTTCTTCTATCACCTTCAGAGTTTTGGGTTGCATGTTGAGGTCTTTGATCCATTTGAAATTGACTTAAGTACAGGGTGAGAGGTACTGGTTTAACTTTATTCTTTTATGAGTGGGAATCCAATTTTTACAACACCCTTTGCTGAAGATGTTGTCTTTTTCCCCATTGTGTATTCCCGGCCCCCTTGTCAAATATGAGGTGGCTGAAATTGTATGTGCTCAAGTATGGATCTTCTGTTTGGTCAACAGGCCTGTTTTTGTGCCAGTACCAGGCTGTTTTTGACTATAGCCCTTTAGTATAGTTTGAAGTCTGGTATAGCAATCACCATGTATAGTTTTTTTTTTTTTTTTTTTTTTTTTTTTTTTTCNTTTTTCCATATGGAGTTAAGTACTTTTTTTAATGCTGGTGAAGAAACTCGGGGATTTTTATTGGAATTGTGTTGAATCTGTATATTGATTTGGGTAGAATTGACGTTTTTACTATATTAATTTTTCCAGTCCATGAGCATGGGAGGTCTTTCCATCTTCTTATGCCTTCTTCAATTTCCTTCTTCAGGGTTATATTTTTTTTTTTGCAGAGATCTTTGGTGTCTTTGGTTAGATGCATCTCTGTTATGAATCCAACTGGTTCATGATGCCTGATCTTTTGGATATGGATCTGTATGTGGTATGCAAGTAATTTGTTGAGAACTTTTGCATCTGTTTTTATTAATGAGATGAAGCTATAGTTTTCCTTTTTGGTTGTATCTTTGCCTGATTTTGGTATTAGAGTGATTCTGCCTTCATAGAAGGAATTAGGGAGATTTCCCTCTGCTTTTATCCTTCTAAACAATTTGAGTAATAATGATTGTAAGTCTTTTTGAAATGTTTCATAGAATTCTGCCTTGAAACCATCTGGGCCTGGGCTTTTTTTAATTAGGAGGTTTCTTATTACATTTTCAATTTCTTTATATATTATGGGTCGGTTTAAGCTGTCAATCTCTTCTTGGTTAAGTTTGTTGATTCCCAAGATTTCAGGTATTCATCCATTTCTCCTAGGTTTTCAAACTTAGTAGAGCATAGGTTTTTTAAGTATTCCTGTATGATCGTCTGCATCTTTCTGTTGTCCCTTTCATTGTGAAATCTATTGATTTGGAGTTGCTCTTTCTTTCTTTTGTTTAACAGGGCTAGAGGTCTATCTTATTTATCCTATCAAAGAACCAACTTTTGGTCCCATTCATTATTCAAGAGAGTTTTGTTTAGTCTTCATGTGTTGTTGAAGATAGTAGGGTGTGCTGGTTTGAATGAGTGTCCCCCATAGGCTTTAAGTATTCAGACATTTTGTCTCCACTTGGTGGCACTGTTCTTGGAGGTCTTAGAAGGTGTGGCTCTGCTAAAGGAAGTATGTCACTGGGGGCAGGCTTAGTGAGTTTAACAAGCCTTGTGGTCTCCAGTCGCTCTCTCTTGACTTCCTGTGCTCATTGTGAGATGTGCCCCTCGGCTTTCTGCTCCAGCCCCAGCCACCATGTTTCCTGACACAATGGACTCTGTTTCCCTGGAACTGTTAATAGTAAGCTCAAATAAACTCTTCCTTTTATAAATTCTCTTGCTCATGGTGGTTTATCACAGCAACAGAAAAGTGACTAATACATAGGGCTTATCCTGGTGCTGATATAGAGATTTCTTACACTGTAGTTTGATAGAATGCATGAAATTATTTCAACTTTTTTTATTTGTTGAGGTTTTTTACTTTCTCCTGGTGGTGCTGAGAAGAAAGTGTATTCTCGAGGAGAACTATATTTGCTTCATTGGTTTAGTGGCCTTTGGTAACACTCTCTGGTATTCCAGAGACCAACTGTACACTTGCAAGTGGGGTCTCAATGGATCTTTCCCATGCTTACATCAGGTCTTCGACAGCAGGGCCTTATCACCTCTCTTCTTGCAGGTATCCCAGTTTACAGGCAAGAAGCCTTTACCTTTGTGGGGGGATTGGATCCCCTGGCTAACATCTACTTGGTAGAATAATCCATTGCTGATATCGGAGCTCTCCTGTATTAATATATTTTGCTTAAGTGCATAGCTTAAGGAGACTTTATTATTCTATTTGGATCTGAATATAGAATAATCCTTTTCTCAGTTCCTATGTCTATTCGTCAATTAAAGAAGACATTTTTAACAGTTTTATAAGAGATTACCTCTATAACCGTTGGCTCCAATTTCCAGTTAGAGAATGACCTCATCATCATCATATTTCTCCCTGTTCTAAGGGGGGGGGGTAAGAAAGTCTCTTGTATTAAAACCTTGTGGCACCTAGAAGGTAAGTATCATTAGGACTCATTATAAATAGTTGTTGCAAGTAGGATCCACCGAGGCGTTTGATGTCTGTAGCAGTCTGAATTTTCTTCCTTTCACTCTTCAGATGGTCCAACCTTTCTGCTGGCATTTCCTGGTACATCCTACATAATGCAAAGCTGTATCTTTTCTTTCTCAGCCATTAAGTTGGTGACAATTTTTACCTGTTGGAACACACAAATCTTTTCCCATAGTTAGTTTTAAGATTTGAATTGCAAGGGTTTGACAAAAAGGTTTCATAAGTTTGTGTACAGTTAGCATGATGTTGGCTGTGGGTTTGGAGTATATAGCTTTAATTATGTTGAGCTATGTTACCACCAGTCAAATTCCCTCTAGTACTTTAAACATAAAGTCATGTTGAATTTTATCATAGGCCTTTTCTACATCAATTGAGATGTGATTTTTGTCTTTTAGTCCATTTATGCAATCATAATATTTATTGATTTATGTATGTTGAACCATCCCTGCATCTCTGGAATAAATCTGACTTGATTGTGATAAAAAATGTGTATTCTCTCGTATTTGGGTGGGCTGTTTGGTAGATGACTGTGAGGTCCTTTTTTGTATCATATCATCCAGTTCAGATGTCTCTCTGCTTATTCGTTGTCTGGCTGACCTATCCAAAGGTCTCAATGGGGTATTGAAGACCCTACTATGAGTAAGCTGGAATTAATCTGTGCCTTGATGTTTTGGAGATTGTCTTTATAAAATTTGGTGCACAAGAGTTTGGTGCATACATATTCATGATGGTGAAAACTTTGTGGTTAATTGTTCCTTTGATAAAGATGTAATGACCCTCTTTGTCTCTTCTGATTTCTTTTACTTTGAAGCCTATTTTTACTGATATTAAAATAGCAACTCCTGCTTTCTTTTTGGTACCATTTACTTGGAATATTTTTTACATCCCTCACCTTAAATTAGTGCCTATCCTTGAAAGTGAGATGGGTTTCTTGCAGACAGCATATAGATGGGTATTGTTTCCTAATAAAATTTCCCAGTCTATGTCTTTTGATTGGTGAGCTTAGTCCATTAATACTTAAGGTTATAATTGAAAGATGTGTGTTGCTTCTTTTCACCTTATTTTCCATTTGCATTTTTGGTCTGGGTTTCTGTGGGGGTCTCGGGCAAGCTTAGCCATCTGGCAGTGTTTTTCCACTAAGCAGTTTCTAGGGTCATTGGGTCAGTCACGAGGAAGTTTGAGCCCATTTGTAGCTCAACCCGACAACATGATGTGTTGCAAATATTTGCCCTGAGATAAGATCTGTACCTGCACATTCTTTCCATTGTGTAAACATTGCGGTTTGGCAGTCTGAAATGTTTCCTCCTTCCCTGCCCTATATATTCAGCTTGTGTTCCTACAATAAATGAGACTTGATCAGAACCTGTCTTGTCTCTATTCCTTGAGTCTCTTGTCCCTTCCCCTCACTCCTTCTCTTCCAGACCCCCGTTGAGTGACCTGCTGGATGGATCACATTGTGCCCAATGTGGGGCAGGAGGCACAGAGGACCCCGTGAAGGGGACACAGTAAAAGGCCGGCATAAGAGGATTCTTTAGTTTCAGTTTGCATCACGGGAGACTACCACTGCATAAACTGAGGTAAGTGCTATGTTAAGATGGGACAAGAATTAAGTCAGCATCAGATGTATGTTGAACAATTAAAACAGACCCTCAATGTTCAACGAGTAAAGGTTAAGACCCAGCATCTCTTTAATTTTTTTTTTTTTACTTCGTTAAGGAAATCTGTCCTTGGTTCCTCAAGAAGGAACTATAGTTGTTAAAATGTGGAAGCGAGTGGGAGACGATTTTCAAGACTATTATCAAAACTTTGGGCCCAGTAAGATCCCTGTAACTACCTTTTCTTACTGGAACTTAATTAATGATGTCTTGGGTTCCCGTTCCACCGCAGTTGATCATTTGTATTATGATGGAAAGTTAGAGTGCCTTAAACCCATATCAGTGTGGTATTATTCCTCCATTTGTACTGCAGAACTTTATGCTAACTCACTGGAAATAATTGTGAGTCCATTATTCCTCATCTTTGGAAACATGTTTTAATAACCTGGTAGATTTTAATGTTAAAAAGAGCAATTCTTGAAGTGTGTTTGGTGGAAGAATTTGGGAAATATTATGCAAACTAATTTCCTAGAAAAAGCTTTAAAAATATACTTAAGTACTATCAATAGGCTGAACTGTTTACCCATTGTTTCTGCAGTTGTAGACATAGGCTTGCTTGTGAAGTGGCATGCTTCATTGATTGCCATATTTAGTCCTGCAAGGTGTTGGTATTAACCCACAGGAAGTAAGGATGCTTGGCCCCAGCCGCGGATGAGCAGGCGACATGGCCCATGGCTCCCAGACAGGGATAGGTGGCCGAGGCAGCATCTGGGAATGGGGTGGCAAGTGCCTGGTGACACAGGGAGGAGGCAGAGGGCACAAAGTGAGCCAGTAGATCACAGTTAGAGAGGCAGCAGCAGATCAGATCCAGAGAGACTTGACCCAGAGAAGAATACCAGGGAAGAGCCATGCCCAAGGGAATCCCAGAACCACACCGACTGGGTGCTGTGGAGAAGGGGCAGTGCCAGGCCTCAGGACGATCTCTGTGAAAATGTGTCTGCGTAGCTGATTTTCAAGCTCATGATTCTGACTTGGAGGATTCTAAACTCTTGGAGGTTCGTTTTCCTCTGATATAAACCAAATGGCTACCTGGAATAATTTTTTCAAACAATTATTTTTCTTATCTTCAGGGTTAAAATGTATAAAAATATGTCATGTGTAATTAGTCTATAATGCCATAAATGATAATACAAAAGCTAAATAAGGAGCCTGAGATGCTCCCTTGCATGTGGAACATGCTTCATATCATGCAGTGACTGTGTGCATTTCATGCACATTGTGTTTGCTGAGATATGGTGTGTAAGATACTCCCTTCCAGACAGAACTGTATGTGCCAACCTGTTGTTCAAGCTCATTCTCTACATCATCTTAATGCTCACACTCTTCATCTATTATTCAAAATAACCAAAGAACAAGCTAGGGACATTGTTAAAAATTGTTCAACTTGTGTTACCCATTTGCCTGTTTTGCACCTAGGTGTGAACCCCAGAGGTCTTGTACCCAATGCCTTATGGCAGATGGATGTCACTCATTATCCTGAATTTGGCAAAGTAAAATATGATCATGTCTGTATTGATACATTTAGTGGCTTCATCTTTGCTACTCTCCAACCAGGAGAAGCTACAAAATATGTCATTACACATCTCTTACAGACCTTCCCTGCCCTGGGCATTCCTACCACCATCAAAACTGACTGGCTTAGGATATACTAGTGACTCTTTTAAAATTTTCTGTAAAACATTAGCCATTAATTTAAAAACAGGCATTCTCTACAACCCTCAAGGATAATGTATAGTTGAGAGAGCTCATCAAACACTCAAATCTTACCTTGATAATGTAAAAAAGGGGGAATGGTAACCGACCAAAGGGTCCCCAGGTAACATTCTTAATCATTCACTCTTAATTTTAAATTTTTTAACCTTGGACACATGGCTGCAGAAAGATTTTGAAGTCCACAACAAAAGAACATTATGCCTCAGTCATGTGGAAAGATCCCCTTACTAATAAATGGAATGGACCTGATCCAGTCCTTATATGGAGATGAGGATCAGTATATATTTACTCAAAAGAAGCTGATTCAGCAAATGGCTGCCTGAAAGATTAATAAGACAGACAAACTAATCGTCCAGGAGTGACTCCCAATCCTGAGATAAATCTAACCTTTTTGTTCACAGGCAGTACAGGATGTTGTATTTCCTGATTGTGAGCCTCCTACTCAGCAGTTGAACATCCTGGGTGTTCCTGACCTCCAATATCCACGAACCTTGGAATATAACCTGGCAAATCATTACACCCAGCTCTCAATCCGTGGTGGCCCAAGTCAGTGGAACTCACCCTCTAGGTACCTGGTGGCCTTCACTGAAAGTAGATATATGTTACCTGCTCTCCCAGGATCATGAATCAAGCAAATTTACTAAGGACAACCCCCCCCCTCCCCCACGCATGGCCATCCCGGATGCCATACAAATTCAGCAATAGAAGTTTTAAAAAAGACTGATTTTTATTCCTACCCGGCAGTTAACAGCTGGGGGAGGAGGTGTGGGGGACACAGTGATTATTATTGTGCTTACTGGGGCTTGGACTGGTGTGTACAGGCACTGGAATCTTGTCTCTATTGCTACAAGAAAAAGGGTACAATACACTCAGGGCATCAATATACACTGACATAGAACAATTAGAAGAAGCCATAAGCCATTTACAGGTGTCCCTATCCTCATTAGCTGAGGTTGTCCTGTGAAATCGTAGAGGCCTAGATCTGTTGCTACTATAACAAGGTGGTTTGTGTGCTGCCCTAAAGGAAGAATGCTGCTTCTATGCAGACCATTCTGGTCTGTTCAAAGATTCCTTACAAAAAATTAGAGAAGGACTACAACAAAGAAAATTAAATAGGGAAAAAGATCAGAGCTGGCTCAACAATTGGTTTAATACTTCCCCTTGGCTGACCACTATTTTGCCAACTATTCTTGGCCCTTTACTTGGGTTCCTCCTCTTGATATCACTGGGTCCAATACTGCTTAACAAATTGATGACCTTTGTCTGATCCCAAATCGAGGCTATTCAAGCCAAACCTCTCCAGGTCCATGACCAACAATTGGTCATGGAGGATTTTTCCTCTTTGTACACTGAGACACGTAACTATGATGATACAACTTGCTAAGTTGTTTTGCCAAAGATGGGTAATGGGATCATAGCCCCAGGCAGGCCTGCCCTACCAAGCTAAGACAGGGTGACATTTAGAGGTCCCCTACTCAATGATGTCTAAGGAGGGCATCTGGGCAGATCTGAACCTAAGACAGGCACGACTTCAGTCTCATCTATCCTTTTGTATACAAAAAAGGGGGACCTGTGGGGCTCTCGGTCAAGCTTAGTCATCTGGCAGTGTTTTTCCACTAAGCAGTTTCTAGGGTCATTGGGTCAGTCACGACGAAGTTTGAGCCCATTTGTAGCTCAACTGGACAACAGGATGTGTTGCAAATGTTTGCCCTGAGGTAAGATCTGTATCTGCACATTCTTTCCATTGTGTAAACATTGAGGTTTGGCAGTCTGAAATGTTTCCTCCTTCCCTGCCCTATATATTCTGCTTGTGTTCCTACAATAAATGAGACTTGATCAGAACCTGTCTTGTCTTCATTCCTTGCGTCTCTTGTCCCTTCCCCTCACTTCTCCTCTTCCAGACCTCCATTTACTGATCCGTTGGATGGGTCAGGTTTCTACTTATGCAGTTATGCTTTTATTAATTTCTCTTTCTAGATGCCTGGTGATAGTTGATCCTCTTCTGTCCTCTGAATTGCTTCAAGTATTCTCTAAAGGTTTCATTTTCCAGACATGTATTTTATCATCTTGTTTATGTCATAGAAGATTTTTCTCTCTCCTTCAACTATAATAGACATTTTTGCTGTGTATAACAACCTGGGGTGGCATATATAGTCCTTTAACACTGAGAATGCTTTGCTCCAGGTTCTTATTGCTTACCTAGTTTGCACTGAGAAGTCAGTTGTAATGCTGATGGGTTTCCCCATATTTGTATCTTGTTTTTCTCTTGTGGCTTTCAGGATTTTGTCTTTGATTGGTGCATCTAGTGTTTTAACTATGATATGGCATGGGGAGTTTCTTTTCTGATATTGGCTGTTTGGAGCTCTATGTTCTTTTTGTATTTGTATGGGTTTGTCTTTTTTTTAATTTGGGGAAATTTTCCTCTATTATTCTGTTGAAGATCTGATCAATTCCAATCTATTGGGATTCTTCTTTTCCTCTATTCCTATGATTCAGAGATTTGATCTTTTCATAGTGTCCCACATTTCCTGGTTGTTCGAAATTTGTGTACTTTTAAATTTTTCATAGTCTTTACTAGAGCTTTTTAGTTGTTCAGTGGTATCTTCCAGGTCTGATATTCTATTTTCTGCTTCCTTCTTTCTACTTCTGAGGCTTTTTCTGTTCCTTTCCTCTTGATTGGATGAGTGTTCGATTTCCCTTTTCATTTCATCTTCTGATTTCTTTAGTATTTCCACTTTTGGAAATATTCAATTCCTTCCTGTTGCTCTTTGCTTTGCTGGTTGTTTTCCTTTTGTTTGTTTGTTTGTTTGTTTGTTTGTTTGTTTTATTTCAGCATGGGATCTTTTCAGTGTTTCCACTTCCTTCCAGAGTTTGTCATTCTCTCCCTCTAGTACCTCCTTGAATTTTTCATTCTCTCGCCTTAGTTCTCTGAATTGTTCTTTATATTGTTTGATTTCTTTGAATGTGTCTCCAACTGTTCTTCTAATATCTGTGCCCTTGGCCACCCGCAGGGAGATCCCACTGTAGCAATCTCACAGCATTGGTAGAGCTTGGTGTGGAATTATCCTGCACCTTGCCATGTTGTCCCTTCATCATGGCCCTGGCATGTGGGTATCCCTTGACCTGTAATCTGATGCAAATCTCAAATGCCTCTTCACTGTGTTGAGGGCTCGCTTTGCTTGCCACCTTCAGATGCTTTCATTTTTTTGTTTTGTTTTGTTTTCTCCTTGTTTATGTAGTGTTGACTTGTCTAGGTTTCAGGCTTTCAATTTTGTTTATATATTGGAAGTCTAACTCACTTTTCACTTTCTGTTCTGAAGGTTCTCAAAAAAAATTTGGGTAGGGACATACCCAGTTGGTAGCCTGCTGAGGACTCTGCTTCCTGCCAGCCAGTTTCTCTAGGTTGTTTCTAGGGCTTGGTGATGAGGGACTAGAGGTATCTTAGGATCAATGTTTCATTGACTTCCTTGCCTTGTGCCCCTGAATCACTATTATGGTCACAGTTGGGCACTCCCTCAGCAATTCCAGTTGGCTGGGTGTGGGGGAGGTGGGGTGGGAGGGATTCCTTGCTTAGCCTGTGCCTTGGTACTCTGTCCTTCAGGTGGTCCAAGAAAATCCCCGATCTAAACTCTGTGCACTCGTCTCACAGTGGCAACAGGGCCACCTTTTATACCAGCTAGCTGGGTGACACCAACCACACAGGTACCAAAGACAATGATCCAATTTTCCGACAATCCGCCTGGCTGAAGCACCCAGCTCCTACCTGTGCTTCACGTGGTCCTGAGAAATACCCTATCTAAGCTCTGTGCACTCTACCATTTTAACTAGGATTTGGTGTGGGTAATTTCTTTAATGGTCTTGTCTATTTGGTGTTCCGTGTACTTCTTGTATTTGTATGGGTTGTCTTTTTTTTTTTTTTTTTATTCTGTTGAAGATGTGATCAATACCGTTGTCTTGGGATTCTTCTTCCAAGTAAAGAAAACCCTAGGAACAAATGGTTTCACAGAAGAATTCTATAAAACATTTAAAGATGTCTTACACACTTTACTACTCAAACTTTTCAGAAGGATACAGAGGGGAAATCTCCCAAATCCCTTCCCTGAAGCCAGAATCATTCTAACACCAAAGCCAGGCAAAGACAACACCAAAAAAGAAAACTATAGCCCCATCTCATTAATGAACACAGATGCAAAAATTCTCAGCAAAATGCTTGCAAATCACATACACACCCACATCCAAAAGATCATCCATGACGATCAAGTTGGATTTATACCAGAGATGCAGGGATGGTTCAAAATTCATAAATTAATAACTATCATAAAACATATAAATGGATTGAAAGACAAAAATCACACAGTCAATTGATGCAGAAAAAGTCTTTGACAAGATCCAGCATCCCTGCATGTTTAAAGTTCTAGAGAGAATTATATGAAAGGGAGCATTCCTCAATATAATCAAAGCCATAAACAATAAAACCACAGCCAACATAATCCTAAATGGAGAAAAATTAAAAGCATTCCCCTTAAAGTTAGGAACCCAGCAAGGCCGCCCCTTATCACCACTCCTCTTCATTATAGTGCTTGAAATGCTTGCTAGGGTAATAAGGCAAGAAAGGGTAATTAAAAGAGTACTAATTGGATAAGAGGAAGTCAAACTATCCCTTTTTACCTAAGGGATGCTAAAAACTCCACCAGAAAACTCCTACAAATGATTAAGAGTTTCAGCAAAGTGGCAGGGTACAAAATTAATCTAAACAAATCAGTAGCCTTTCTTTACATCAAGAACAAGCATCTGGAGAAGGAATATAGTAAGACCTTCCCATTCACAATAGTCTCAAAAATAATAAAATACATGGGAACCAACCTGAAAAAAAAGACACCAACAATCTCAACAGCAAAAAATTTAAAACCCTGAAGAAGGTGATTGAAGCTGGCATCAAAAAATGGAAAAACTAAGAGGATTCTGGGAGCTGGGAGCTGAGGTTTGAACTCAGAGGCTGCAGGCAAATGGTGCCCGAGTGGGGGTGGAGGATACCAGCAGGCTGGTTAAGCAAGCAAATCAACCAAACCCCCACCCTCCCCCTCCCTGCCAACTGGAACTCAGGTGATAGTGGCTAGCAGCAGAGGGAATACAGTGCTCAGAAGGTGTCATCTAGGTTGTTACCCACCAAGTTATTATGAAAGAGAAAGGGAAGAGTGAACTATACCTTCCAATATATAACCAAAATTGAATGCCTGAAACCTTTACAAGCCAACACTCCATACATAAGGAAAATACAATGAAGGCATCTGAAAGAATGAAGGAAAGCAATCCTTCAACAAGGTGAAGTGGCATTGAAGATTCACATCAGAATACAGGCAAAAGGCAAACCACATGCCAAGAGCAAGCCAAAAGAAAAATATGGGAAAAGTGCAGAATAACATATCACCAAATTCTATGGAGCCTGTGGAGGATTCCTACAATGGGATCTCCCTACAGGCAACCCAGGAAACAGATCTTAGAATAACAACTGCAGATATATTCAAATAGAACTAAGGGGAGAGAATGAAAAACTCAGAAGGGACCTAGAGGGAGACAATGAAAAAGTTTGGAATGTAGTAAAAAGGAGAAAATGACCAAGTCCAGGAAAAGCTAGAGGAAGAAAATGGCAAACTCCAGAAAGAAGTGGAAACAGACCAAAAATGCAAATGGTTTAATAAGGTGAAATGAAGAAACACACACCTCTCAATTATAACCTTAAATATTAATGGACTAAATTCCCCAATCAAATGGCATAAACTGGGAGAATGAATTAAGAAACAGAATCCATCTATACGCTATCTATAAGAAACCCATCTCACCCTCAAGGATAGGCATGAACTTAAAGTGAAAGGATGGAAAAAATATTCCAAGAAAATGGTACAAAGAAGAAAGCAGGAGTTGCTCTTTTAATTCAGGCAAAATAGACTTCAAAGTAGAAGCAATTAGAAGAGACAAAGAGGGCCATTACATCTTTATCAAAGGAACAATTGACAATGAAGTCTTCACAATCATGAATATATATGCACCAAACTCTGGTGCACCAAACTTTATAAAGACAATTCTTCAGGACCTCAAGGCACAGATTAACCCCAGCACACTCATAGGAGGGGACGTCAATACCCCACTGTGTCCTATGGACAGATCAACCGGACAAAGAATAAACAGAGATACATTTAAACTGAACAATACAATACAGGAAATCGACCTTGCAGACATCCTCCAAATATTCGACCCAGGTACCAGAGAATATACTTTCTACTCAGCACCCCACGGAATATTCTCCAAAATTGACCACGTATTGGGACACAGAAAAAAAAGTGAACAAATACAAAAAAAATTGAAAGTATTTCATACATTCTATCAGATGATAGTGCAATAAAGCTCAATATCAAAAATAGGATAAGCCCTGCTACCTAAACGAACACATGGAAACTAAACAACACACTCCTGAATAATGAATGGGTCAAGAACAAAATGAAGAAATAAATAAAAGCATTCCTAGAACTAAATGACAATGACAGTACAACACAACAAAAGCTATGGGACACTTTAAAAGAAGTAGTAAGAGGGAAGTTTATAGCCCTGGGTGCCTACAAAAAAAAAAAGACAAAAAGAAAGAGCACAGGTAAATGAGCTAACACTGCATCGAAAAGCACTTGAAAGATAACAACAAATAAACCCTAAACACAACTGTCATGAAGAAATAAAAATCAGAGCAGAACTTAATGAAATGGAAAGAAAGAAAACAATAAAAAAATCAATGAATACAAAAGTTGGTTCTTTGAGAGAATAAAAAAAAAAATTAGATCTACCCCTAGCACAGTTAACCAAAAGAAAGAGCAACTCCATATCAATAGAATTCATGATAAAAGGGGAAATATCACAGCAGACAATGCAAAGACCAAGACAATCATATGGGAATACTTCAAAAACCTATTCTCTATTAAATTTGAAAACATAAGAGAAATAGATGAATATCTGCAATCCTGGGAATTGTCAAAGCTAAACAAAGAAGAGACTGACAGCTTAAACAGACCTGTAATATAAGAAGAAATGGAAAATGTAATAAGAGAACTCCCAAATAAAAAAATGCCCAGGTACAGATGGTTTCACAGAAGAATTCTATCAAACATTGAAAGAGGACTTACAACCATTATTACTCAAAATGTTCAGAAGGATACAAGCAGAGGGAAATCTTCCAAATTCCTTCTATGAAATCAGCATAACTCTAACAGCAAAACCAGGCAAGGATGCAACCAAAAAAGAAAACTACAGACCCATCTCATTAATGAACTCGGATGCAAAATTTATCTACAAAACACTTGCAAACCATATCCAGACCCACATCAAAAAGATCAATCACCATGCTCAAGTTAGATTCATACCAGAGATGCACGGATGTTTCAACATATGAAAATCAGTAAATATCATAAAACACATAAATGGACTGAAGGAAAAAAAACACGTGATCATCTCAATAGATGAAGAAAAAGCCTTTGACAAAATCCAGCATCCCATCATGATTAAAGTGCTAGAGGGAATTGCAATGGAAGGATCATTCCTCAACATAATCAAAGCCTTATATAAGAAACCCACAGCCAGCATCATCCTAAATGGAGAAAAGTTAGAAGGATTCCCCATAAAGTTAGGAACCTGACAAGGCTGACACTTGTCACCACTCTTCTTCAATATAGTACTTGAAACATTGGCTAGGGCACTAGGACAAGAAAAGGAAATTAAAAGAATACTAATTGGAAAAGAGGAAGTCAAACTATCGCTTTTTGTAGACTATATGATAGTTTACCTAGGATGCTAAAAAATCTCTACCAGAAAACTCCTAGAAATGATTAAGAGTTTCCTTAAAGTGGCAGGATACAAAATTAACCTGGAAAAATCAGTAGTCTTTCTTTACACCAACAACAAGCAATTGAAGAGGGAATACAAGGAGATCTACCCAATCACAATAACCTCAAATCATAAAAATACCTAGGAACAAACCTAACCAAAAACAACAAAGATCTGTACAACAAAAATTATAACCTCCTGAAGGAGATTGAAGAAGACATCAGAAGATGGAAAGACCTCCCATGCTTATGGATTGGAAAAATTAATATAGTAAAAATGAACAATCTACCCAAAATTAATATACTGATTCAATGCAATTCAAATTAAAATCCCAAGGACATTCAACACAGGCTTGGAAAAAAAATCTTAATTTTGTATGAAACAACAAAAACCCTGAATAGCCAAAGCAACCCTGAATGAAAAGAGCAATAGATGGGGGATGTCTATTCCAGACATCAAACTACACTACAGGGCTATAGTCATAAAAACAGGCTGGTACTGGTACAAAAACAGACCTGTAGACAAATGGAACAAAACTTTAGATCCAAACTTGAGCAGATAAAATTTCAGCCACTTCATATTTGACAAGGGGGCCAAAAATACTCAATGGAGGAAAGACAGCATCTTCAGCAAATGGTGTTGGCCAAACTGGATCACCACTATTAGAAGAAAAAAAAGTCAACCCCTACCTCTCACCCTGTACAAAAATCAACTTCAAATGGATGGAAGACCTCAATGTGAAACCCAAGACCCTGAAGGTGATAGAAGAAAAATGTGGCAGCGACTTACAAGACATGGACATAGGAAAATACTTTCTTTCTCATATATATATATATATNCCCTTGTCCCCTCATTCCCCCACCCCACCAGAGCTCATGTATTCTGCCAAACGTTTTCATCTCTTTCTCAGGCTTTCTCAATATTCTCCGTGTGTAAGTTGACTGTTTTGAGCAGAAATTCACTGTTTCAGTCAGTTTTTTGATGCAGTCCTTTCTGCTGTTGTTGTTGTTCTTGTTGTTTCCAATATGCATCACTCCCAACTGCTTTGGACAAAAGCTCAAGGGGCCATGCACAAGTAATACAACTAGGTAATTGGCACTAGCAACCACAGATGAGGGATACCATTCGTCATTTGTTTTTCTGGGACTGTTACTTCAATCAGGATGATGTCCTCTAGCTCCAGCCATTTTCCTGCAAAGCTCATGATGTCGTCTTTCTTTACTGCTGCATAGAACTCCACTGTGTAGATGTACCACATTTTCTCTATCCACTCATCAGTTGATGGGTATTAGGGTTGGTTCCAGCTCCTTGCTATTGTGAAGAGGTACATGCCTAGGAGTAGAATGGCTGGGTCGGGTGGAAAGTTCATTCCAAGTCTTCCAAGGGTACTCCACACTGCTTTCCATAGTGGCTGAACGAGTTTAAATTCCCACCATCAGTGGATGAGTGTTCCTCTTACCCCACAACCTCTCCAGCACTTGGTATCATTTGTTTTCTTGAACCTAGCCAGTCTTATTGGAATAAGATGATATTTTTAAAGTGGTTTTGATCTGCATTTCCTTAATGAGTAGTGATGTTGAACACTGCTTAAGGTGTTTCTCAGCAATCTCTAATTCCTCCCCTGTGAAGTATCTGTTCAGCTCTTTGCTCCATCTATTGAGTGGGTCATTTGTTTTCTTTCTTCTTTGTTTTTTTAGTAGTTTATATATTCTGGAAGTCAATGCTTTGTGAGATGTTTCTGCAGTGAAGGTTTCCTCCCACTCTGTGGGATTTCTCTTCACTTTCTTGATTGTTTCTTTTGATGTACAGAAACTTTTGAGTTTAATGAGGTCCCATTTGTCAATTGTCGACCTTAATTCTTGTGCAGCTGCTGTCTGATTTAGGAAGTATTTTCCTGTGCCTATGTCTTGTAGTCTTCTGCCAACTTTTTCCTGTATCACCTTCAGATTTTGGGGTTTCACGTTGAGGTCTTTGATCCACCTGTAGTTGACTTTTGTACAGGGTGAGAGGTAAGGGTTTAATTTCATTCTTCTACAAGTGGTGATCCAGTTTTGCCAACACCACTACTTGCTGAAGATGCTGTATTTTCTCCATTTTAACTTCTTGGCCCCCTTGTCAAATATGAGATTGCTGAATTTGTATGTGCTCAGGTTCAGAACTTTGGTTTTGCTCCATTGGTCAACAGGTCTGTTTTTGTGCCAGTATGAGGCAGTTTTTATGACTATAGCCCTGTAGTATAGTTTGAAGTCTGGTATAGAGATCCCCCCCCCCTGTATAGCACTTTTTGCTCAGGGTTGTTTTGGCTATTCGGGGTCTTTTGTTTTTCCAAATGAATTTAAGGACTTTTTTTTTCCAAGCCTTTGAAGAAACTCTTGGGGATTTTGATTGGGATTGCATTAAATTTATACAAGACTTTTGGTAGAATGGACATTTTTACAATGTTAATTTTCCCAATCCATGAGCATGGGAGGTTTATCCATCTTCTGATGTCTTCTTCAATTTCATTCTGTAAAGGCTTAAAAATTTTGTTGTATAGATCTTTGGTGTCTTTGGTTAGTTTCGTTCCGAGGTATTTTATTGTTTTTGAAGCTATTGTGAGTCGGAAGGACTCTGAAATCTTTCTCCAGTTGCTTGTTGTCGGTGTAAAAAAGGCCATTGATTTTTTTAAGGATAAATTTGTATCCTGCCACTTTCCTGAAGCTGTTAATCATTTTGAGGAGTTTTTTGGTGGAGTTTTTAGCATCCCTTAGGTAAACAATCATATCATCATTAAATAGGGATAGGTTGACTTCCTCTTTTCCAATTAGTACTCCTTTAATTTCCTTTTCTTGCCTTATTGCTCTAGCAAGTGTTTCAAGCACTATCTTGAAGAGGACTGTTGACTGGGGGCAGCCTTGCCGAGTTCCTACCCTTAAAGGGAATGTTTCTGTCATTTCCCCATTAAGGATGATATTGGCTGTGGGTTTCCTGTACATGGCTTTGGTTACATTGAGGAATGATCCCTCCAATCCAATTCCCTCTAGGATTTTAAGCATGAAAGGATGCTGAATTTTGTCAAAGGCTTTTTCAGCATCAATTGAGATGATGGTGTGTTTTTTGTCTTTCATCCCATATATGTGCTTGATTATGTTTATTGATTTTCGTATCTTGAATCATCCCTGCATTTCTGGTATGAATCCAACTTTGTCATGATGGATTATCTTCTTGATGTGGGTCTGTATGCTATTTGCCAATATCCTGTTTAGAATTTTGGCATCTGTGTTCATTAAGGAGATGGGTCTATAATTCTTTTTAGTTGTATCTTTGCCTGGTTTTGGTAATAGAGTGATGCTGGCTTCATAGAAGGAATTTGGGAGAATTCCCTCTAATTGTATCCTTCTAAACAGTTTCATTAATAATGGTTGTAGTCCTTTTTGAAATGTTTAATAGATTTCTTCCATGAACCCGTTCTGAACTGTTTTTAGTTGGGAGGTGTCTTATTACATCTGCAATTTCTTCATGTATTATGGGTCTGTTTAAGCTGTGGATCTCCTCTTGGTTGAGCTTTGTTGAATCCCAGGATTTCAGATATTCATCTGTTTCTTCTAGGTAAGAAGAGACTTTCTAAATCAGGCAGCAGCTGCATAGGAAATAAGGTCAACAATTGACAAGTGGGAACTTATTAAACTGAAAAGTTTCTCTACAGTAAAAGAAACAATCAGGGAAGTGAATATATAACCCACAGAGTGAGAGTAAACCTTCATTGCTGATACATCTGACCATGCATTAACTTCCAGAATATATAAACTACTCAAAAAACAAAGAAGTAGGAAAACAAATGACTCACTCAAAAGATGGAGTAAAGAGGTGAGCAGAGACTTCACAAAGCAAGGAAACAGAAATGGCTGAGAAACATCTTTAAAAAATGTTCAGCATCTCTAATAATTAAGGAAATGCAAATTAAAACCACTTTAAGACATCATCTCACCCCCATAAGGCTGGCAAGGATCAAGAAAACAAATGATAACAAATGCTGGAGAGGGTGTGGAGAAAGGAGAACATTCATCCACTGCTGGTGGATGCAAACTAGTACAACCACTATGGAAAGCACTGTGGATATCCCTTAAAAGACTCAAACCGAGTCTACCACATGACCCAGCCATACCACTTCTGGGAGTATATCCATTGGACTCTTCCTACAGCAGAGATACATGTACAGCCATATTTATTGCAGCTCTCTTCACAATATTGAAGAGCTGGATCCAACCCAAGTGCCCACAACCAGAGAGAAAATAATGAAAATATCATACATCTACACAATGGAGTTGTATGCAGAGGTAAAGAAAGATGATATCATGAAATTTACAAGTAAATGAATGGAACTAGAAGATTTTATGCTAAGTGAAGTAACACAATCCCAGAGGGAAAAAATAGACAGATGGTATCCCTCATCTGTGGATGCTAGTACCAAGTACCTAGTTGTGAGACAAACTTGGCAATGTTAATGTTATATTCCTCATGATCTAAAGACAACTGTGCTCTTGCATTGTGAATCCCTAAACAGGTTCTAGAGTTCACTTAACATTTATTTTCAGTTGTTGGGTTTTTGGTATATGACAGAGGGTATGTGTGCATCGTTTAGAGTGATATGGGATTAAAATATAAAGATGTCAATCAACAAATATTATTTGGAAATAATATACAGTTTGTTTTCAAAGGATACAATTTTAATATAGGTGCAATGCAACAGGATGGTGCAATTTAGCCTCTCTGGGTGCTTAATGACCATACTTAATGTCCATACTAATTTGGACAAGGGACCTAAGGGATAACTTTGCTCATTGCTCACAGAAGTAAACCAAGTCTTAAGGGATTATGCATGGGGGCATTACGTGAAATGTCCTGCAAATGTGGGTCACCAACCTTCCTGTTCAAGGAGGTCTTGGAGAGCCTCTAATGGGACTTGAGGCAGTGTCCAGTCTATAAAGAGGAAAGTCTGCTCATGCCTCAGAAAAGGAAACCGGTGTAGCAAAACCTGATTTTGACCTCGAGTGGATGTAACTGGTAAATGAAAAGGTGAAAGGAGCAAGGCACTCCCACGCTCCTCCCCCCAAAAAACCCAGAGAGACCCCTGAGGACCAGAACCTCAACTGATCTTAAGAAAATGAAAACCTTGGTTAATCTGGGCTAATTTTGTTGCCTTAAGCATCCAAAAGGAAAGCACAACCAGAAATAAATAATCAGTAAGACCAGAGAAATTGTACTGCACACATAAAATTTGAGATCTTGTAAAAAGACAAAGAGAGAGAGAGAGAGAGAGAGAGAGAGAGAGAGAGAGAGAGAGACCTGTCGTTTGGCCCATCTTCAATTCTTTTTTTTTTTTATTTATTTCTGTATGTGTATGAATGTACTGTCTGCATGCAAGTTTGTGCACCCGTGTCGTGCAATTCCGCAGAGGTCAGAAGAGGGTCTCAGATTCCCCTGGAACTGGAGTTCTCCTGGAATTGGAGTTTCAGACAGTTCTCGGCCGCCATGTGGGTGCTGGGGATCGAACCCGGGTCCTCTGTAAGAGCGGTCGGCACTCTCAAATGCTAGGCCATCTCTCCAGCCCCCATATTCAATTCTTACTGGCAAGTTCATCTACCCTGTGGCTGCCACAGCTTTTGGCACTCCTCAAAAACATGAGACACAGCTTTTTAACCTTCCAATATGGACTGAAGACTCATGTCTCTCCAAGAATCCTCCAAACCTTTAATGCATGTTGGGGACTACTGAGATACCCAGCTTGTGGACTAACCAGCTAACCAGCTAAGGGGATTTCAGCCTCATCAGAATGTAGACTGCCATTGATGGACTACCTGGGCTCTATCATGGAGGCCAGAACAGGGGTATCAAGATTGTATGTGTGCTTAGTGGACTTCATTGGGCAACAAAAGAACTGAAAAAAAAAAACCCTCTGGAAAGACTCAAAAAAAAATGCAGGGCATGTATGGCAGATTGCAGGGATTCTGGTGGAGTGGGGCATGGCAAGGGAAGTGACTCTATATTTGATGGAGAAATGATGTATGACTTACAGAAAAAGTTTTATAACAATAATAAAGAGGAAAAATTGAAAAACCATCCATGCTTATGGGTAGCGGTGGGTTGAGGGGAAGGGAAGGGGATATAAGCCTGAACTGAATTGGAAAATGATGTATGAAATACACAAAGCATCAATAAAAATAAAAAAAATAAAAATTAGTATACAAAAAATGTCCATTCTACCTAAATTAATATATAGATTCAATGTAATCCCAATTAAAATCCCCAAGAGTTTCCTCACAGACTTGGAAAAAAAGTCCATAAATTCATATGGAAACACAAAAGAACACAAATAGCTAAAGCAACCCTGAGCAAAAAAATACAATATGGGGGGATCACCTTACCAGAATATAAGCTATATTTCAGGGCTATAGTCATAAAGACAGCCTGGTACTGGCAAAAAAAAAAAAACACTGACATGGTGACTAATGGAACAAAACTGAATATTCAAACTTGAACTCATACAATTTCAGCTACCTCATATGTAATAAAGGGGCCAAAAATGCTCATTGGAAGGAAGATATCATCTTCAGAAAATGGTGCTTGCAAAACTGGATCACCATTTGTAGAAGAACAAAAATAAACTCATACATATCACCCTGTACAGAAATCAACTCCAAGTGGATCAAAGACCTCAACATGAAACCCAAAACTCTGAAAGTGATAGATGAAAAAGTTGGTAGCGATCTACAAGACATAGTGGTAGGAAAAGTCTTTCTAAATCAAAGAGCAGCCACACAGGAAATAAGGTCATCAGCAGACAAGTGGGACCTCATCAAACTCAAAAGCTTTTTTACAGCATAAGAAACAATCAAGGAAGAGAAGAGACACACTACAGAGTGGGAGGAAACCTACACCAGTGATACATCTGAGAGAGCATTAACATCCAGAATATATAAACTACTCAAAAAAAAAAAAAAAAGAAGNAAACTACTCAAAAAAAAAAAAAAAGAAGAAGAAGAAAACAAATGATTCACTCAAAAGATTGAGTAAAGAGCTCAACAGAGACTTCACAAGTAAGGAAGTAAAGATGGCTGAGAAGCATCTTAATAAGTGGTCAACATCATTAATAATTAAGGAAATGCAAATTAAAACCACACTAAGGTATCATCTCACTCCAATAAGACTGGGCAAGATCAAGAAAACAAAAGACACCAAATGCTGGAGGGGATGTGGAGAAAGGGAAACACTCATCCACTGCTGGTGGGAATGAAAACTCATACAACCACTGTGGAGAGCAGTGTGGAGAACCCTTGGAAGACTTGGAATGAACTTGCCACCTGAACCAGCCATACCACTCTTGGGTATATACCCACTAGACTCATTCTACCCCAAAGATTCAAGCACAACTATGTTTTTTGCAGTGCTCTTCACAATAGCAAAGAGGTCGAACCAAACTAAATGCCCCTCAACCAATGCGTGGACAGAGAAAATATGGTACATCTACACAATGGAATTCTTTGCAGCAGTAAAGAAATATGACATGGTGAACTTTTCAGGTAAATGGACGGAACTCTCAGCCATTATACTAAGTGAAGTAACACAGTCCCCCCAAAACAAATGGGGAATGGCTTCCCTCATTTGTGGATACTAACACCATATGCCTATTTGAAAGGCAAGCTGAGCAACATTATTGTTACATTTCTTTCTATCTGTAGGCAACTGTACTGTTGTAATATGAACCTCTTAATCAGCCTTAGAATTAACTTACCACTTATTTTCAGACATGGTAATTAACATATATGGGTGGAAGGTATGTATTCATAATTATAGTAATACAAATTATAGTGAAATTATGAAGTCCTAAACATATTTCAGAGTCAACATACAGTTTATTCCCAGAGTAATTGTGGTACATATATAGACATTTATATGGACATATTTTTGAGCAATACAAATGGGAGGGAAAAACAGAAACTTAAGGACTGGGTCAAAGAATGGACTGATATAGTCAACTTCTGCCCAAAGTAACAAACCTCCACAGAGAAAAATCTTTAAAAAGCCTGAGAGAAAGATACATGGCATATTTGGCAGCATGCATGAACTGGGGTGGGATGGGGAGGAAGAGAAAGGGGACTATGTCTAAATTGGACTGAAAATGATCTATGAAATACACAAAACATCAATAAAAGTATTATATAAAAAAGGAAGCAGGCTGAGCATGGACCAGGGAGCAAGCCAGTACACAGTGTTCCTTCATGGCCTGTGCTTCAGCTCCTGCCTCCAGGTTTCTGCCCTAAGTTCTAACCTTAGGGATGAACTGTGACCTAGGAGATATAAGACAAATAAACCCTTTCCTTTACAAGTTGGTATTGATCAGAGTATTTTGTCACAGCAGTTGAAGAGAAACTAAAACATTTATATTCATCTTTCTCCTCCAACTCCTCCAATATCCACCCCACGCTCCATATATACCCAGCATTGTGTCCTCTTTTCTGTTTAAGTAAAACCCATAAAATCCAATTTTTGCTATCATGTGCTCTTGTTATATTTTTTCATGTTTACTTTTATCAGGTATTTTTTGTATATTCTAGACACCAATCATTTGTCAAATATATAGAAAATAAAGAAATGTTCCCCTACTTTGAAAAAAAAAGTTGCACATACTCCTTTTTGTGTTTCTTGAAATGTTGTTCTGATTTTGGCTGGTAAAACCAATTTGAAAAAGAACCTGAGTTAATGTGAATATACATGCCAAGATCTGGGTCTGTCATGGTTGATATAAAAGATAGCCAGTAGTTGAGACAAAAATAGTTGGAAAAAAAAAAAAACAAGTGTAATAAAATGCTTTATTATTATAGGGGGAGGTCCTTTTTGAAAACTGTGGAATGCTTTCTTCAATGTAGCCACATGAAAATAGGGAAAGACAGTGGTTAAGTGTCTCACAAGTTCATCTTTGGGTATTAACATTAGTTTTAATTTTAAACAGAAGGAGAAACATATCAAAGGCCAGGAGGTTTTGGATAATTAAGCTGTCTTGGTGAAGATATGGAAGCACCCATCAGTATCACCGTGCCGTTTCTCCAAGATGATCCAAAATATCCTTATTAATTGAGGGGCAAGGTTATGCTCAAAAGATGATTACAGGGCACAGGTTTAAGTTCATTGATAATGTCACTCATTTGGCAGATATAGGTCTATCCTGCAACGTTTTGTTTTCCTTGGTGGTTACAATATTAGGAAATGGACTTATCCTGTGTCTTCAGCCTTGAAAGGGGTTGAAATTGTTTACATAGCAGAATCAACAGTTCCAGGGGAATCTGACACCCTCTTTTGACCTCCGCAGCATTGCATGACACGGGTGCACAAACCTACATGCAGACAGTACTTTCTTACACATAAAAAAATAAATTTAAAAAGTAGATAAGAATGTCAAGATGAATTGATATTAAATAAAAATGAATTTGATGAAAAATAATTTTAATGTAGATGTAAGCATAGACATTAATGGAGAGAAAAAGATGCTTAGGAAAGGAACAATTCTTACCCAAGACACAATTGTGGGTTTCTCAGGACAGAGAGTCATATGTGTCTTAACAATAGTCATTTATGTCTTAATGGCTCTTGATGTTAGATTGTAAAAATAATTTCTATGGAACTTTCTTTTATAGTAAATAAGATCATAAGGCAGTTCGTGAGGTGGCACAAATAAGGTTATAGGCTGATAAGATATAAGCAGGGTTCCAGGACTAGAGAAACAGCTCTGTTATAAGAAACACTTGCTGTTCTTTCAGAGGACCTGAGTTTAGTTCCCAGCATCCATGTGAGGCAGCTCATAATAGCGTATATCTCCAGCTTCCAGGAACATTACACCCTCTTTTGGACTCTTCGGATACTGGTAAGCACATAGTGTAGCCACTACACACACTATTATTAATTAATTAAACATAAGTTCAACGATTCAAAAGAATTTCTTTCTCTATGGTGTCAAAAGGAAGCTAAAGCACGTGTTCTGACTATAAGCAAAGTTTCTATCCTTGTTTGTGAGTCATAGAAAATGCAGGTTTAATTGGCTACTGGCTCTCTCCTTGGAGGAATAATCCATGGCTGAAGCCACAATCTTACATCCTCTAATGGTTAGGAGATGTTATAAACCACACGACGACCATGTCATACTTAACAGAAGAAAATGTAATACATGGATTAACATACCATCCAAACATCTGTGTCTATACCAAAGTAACCTACCATAACAATTAGTAATGTTTAAATACCTATATATCCAATTGCGAGTGCTTCATTGGTAGGACAGAAAGGCTATATATTATACTGTTTAAATATCTATATATCTAATTGCATGTGCTTCATTAGTAGTATTGAAAGGTTATGCCTGCCTTTGTGTGGGACCCTGGCGCTGGGCCAGAGGGTCCGGAGAGTCAGGACAGGGCCCGAGTGGCTGCACCTTTGGGGCGGCTACCCAGAAGTCACCTGGCAAGTAGCTTTGGAGCTGGGGTTTTCCTGGGCCTGAGGCCATTTGTGCAGGATGCGGGCACTGGGCCAGAGGGTCCGGAGAGTCAGTACAGGGCCAGAGCGGCTGCACCTCTGGGGCGGCTACCCAGAAGTCACCTGGGCAAGTAGCTTTGGAGCTGGGGTTTTCCCGGGCCTGAGGCCCTTTGTGCGGGACCCGGGCGTTGGGCCAGAGGGTCCGGAGTGTCAGGACAGGGCCAGAGCAGCTGCACCTTTGGGGCGGCTACCCAGAAGTCACCTGGGCAAGTAGTTTTGGAGCTGGAGTTTGCCCGGGCCTGAGGCCCTTTGTGTGGAACCCGGGCGCTGGGCCAGAGGATCCGGAGAGTCAGGACAGGGCCAGAGTGGCTGCACCTCTGGGGCGGCTACCCAGAAGTCACCTGGGCAAGTAGCTTTGGAGCTGGGGCTTTCCCGGGCCTGAAGCCCTTTGTGCGGGACCTGGGCACTGGGCCAGAGGGTCCAGAGTGTCGGGACAGGGCCAGAGTGGCTGCACTTTTGGGCAGGCTGCCGGGGCGTGGACTAGATCAGCATATCATTCCCCCCCCGCCCCCGCCATTGGTGAGAATCCAAGTGGACTCTTTTTTTTTTTTTTTTTTCTCGGAACCCCCTACCCACAAGAAAGCAAAGCGCTCATGCTTTTAAATACCAAATAAAACAAAAAATTTTAAAGGCAAACAAGCCCCACTCTGAAAAACAAGGGGGGGAAAAGGAACC
>VZQC01014730.1:525507-544539 GCA_009823505.1 Rhizomys pruinosus
AACAAAAAAAATACAACTTATTGTAAAAAAAAAGAAAAAAAAAAAAAAAAAAAAAAAAAAAAAAAAAAACAGAAACATGCAGAAAAGTTACGGCAGAATGCATGATCTGGGATGGGTAGGGGTTGGGGGGTTGAAGGGAAGGGGATATACGCCTGAACTGAATTGGAAAATGATGTATGAAATACACAAAGCATCAATAAAAAAAATTAATTAATAAAAAAATAGAAAATGCAGGTTTATAACTGAAAAAGTAGAAAAGGCAAACTCAAAGCTCACATATGCTTAGCCTTTACCCATGCTACATGGCTATTTTAACATTCTGATTTGAAATATCTCTGTATAACAAAAACAATCCATTTATGTTTACAGCAACTTTGTTAGTCATGCCCAGATTCTTTCCTCTTGGTTGTTATGACACTGAAACTAGACTCTTGTGAAACAAGCTCATTTCACTTCACATGTCCTATAATTTTGCATTTATATGTTAACACAAAAATGCTTGTTTTAAAATGTAGATGGAAACAGAATCTAGACAACCTACAAGGGAAGAGAAAATAATGGATAGGGTCGAAGATAAGTTACAATCCTATTGACAGGAAGCTGAATATGTCCCATTTTGATATCTGCCATATTCTGTGTCCTCATATACTTCAGAGGAAATGGAACATGATGGTATTGAATATCCTTACTGTACTGTTTATACTAATGAAATAGTAGATTAAATACAAATGTTTACTCTAGTGTGTTGGGAAAAATTATCACTTATTTTTAAACTATTGCAGTATTATGCAGGGTTCAAAAACCTCCTGTAGAAGAGTGTTTTGTTTTTTATCAAGGGTACTATTTGTCATTTATTTTGTAATTTTATTATTTTATATTATTTTATTTTTGTGAGACAGGGACTCCCTGCAGCCCCAGCTTGCCTGGAGCTCACTATACATACCAGGTTGGCTTTGAACTCACACAGATCCACCTGCCTCTGCCTCTGGAGTGTTGGGATTAAAAGATGGGCCACCAAACCCTTATCATATATTTAAAATGAAAATAACAGCTTAAAATTGAATATGCAAAAGTGTACATAAAGTAGAAAAGATTAAAAGTATAGATGCCAAACTATTAATTAAATATATTATACATATATTGTGTGTGTCATGACTCTGATTGAGATAGATAGGCAGATAGATATATAGATAGATGATAGATAGATAGATACATAGATAGATATATAGATAGATGATAGATAGATAGATACATAGATAGATAGATAGATAAGAACTAGAGCAGACTTACACATTCCTTTGTATAGTATTCTGGACATTATAAAAATCCATAACTGCATAAAATTAAAAAAAATGAAATAATGTAAATAAAATAGAATTTCTTTTAACAATAAATCACTATATTTTGTTTAGTTTATTTGTAATTAAATTCTTGGAGCCTCAGTATATAGCTAATTGTAGATGTTCCATATTTGTTAAATTTTTAAAAATAATACTTAAATTTATTTTAAAATAATACCATAGTTTATCCCATATGTATGTCCAGAAAACATAAAAAGAAATAGCTATAGAAGTATAGTTATATGTAAAAAGCATAATAAAATATAATAATATGCAAATAAAATAGGTACTGTGATTTTAAGTTCTTAGTACATGCCTGAAACTCTAGTGCTTAATCCTTACTACAATTCCTTGAAAATATACTGATAATGTCACTTATAGATAAGTAAAAACGTGCTTTGGGAAGTTAGTTGGTCAAAACTACTCACTAGGAAGTGGGAGACCTAAACACGAACCTAAACTATGTGATTCCAGGGTCCTTCTTCTATAGCATCAGTGACAGAATGAGCTAAATGGTCTCTCTCATGCTCATGCGAATGGTACACCTCTGCCAGATAATAACACTGATTTAAATAAAACAGAATATCAAACAAACCAATAAAAGGAGTGAGTTCTACTTTACCTCAACAAGTACCATTTGTTACACAAAAATATTTACAGTTTTTCTGATAGGAAAATTAACAATCCAAATGCTACAGAAGTTATCACAAGTCTTGTCACATTTTTAAAATAAATACCAATACTTAAAAGGAATTTGAAGGGACAAGGAGTAGAAATCAAGTAAAAATTGAAAATAACATAAACACAATGGTGCATTATGTTTGAAAAAGCTTTCAACACCTGTGTTCACTCTGAGGATTGTTTTCTAATTGTGATGCTATTTTATCCATTACCATTTATGCATACTCACATTCCAGAACACTAAATTAGTTGGAAACAATATTCTGTTCTTGGTTAAATAGGGTCTTGAACATATTGCATTCATTAATCTCTCCAGACATCCATCAAATATTTATGTAGCGCTTTACCATGTGCTCATTTTCAGAACTGCCAAATGGGAAGTCATTCTGATGCAATTTGATTGAAGTGATCACAAATCTGATTTAGTGCAACAGTAAGTGAATATTTACACTGAAGGTATTGTGGAAAAAAATGTTTAATTACCATAGTAGAATTTCCTTCAGTATATTCTTCCTCCCCATGTTAACTAAAGAGCCATGCATGTAACAAAGAATGCAGAAGAGAAATACATGTTTCAGAAGCAAGTGATAACACACATATCTTCTTGTTATTATTCTCAATAGGTGATATTTGAGACAGTTGTTTGT
Source organism: Rhizomys pruinosus (assembly GCA_009823505.1). Taxonomy (NCBI): domain Eukaryota; kingdom Metazoa; phylum Chordata; class Mammalia; order Rodentia; family Spalacidae; genus Rhizomys; species Rhizomys pruinosus. Next base: position 528,176 of record VZQC01014730.1, read on the forward strand.
TTCATTTCTTTTATTTTCAGAATCCTTGAAAATAGTCATAACTTTTTCATATTTTTCCTTTCAGCTTATAATCTCAAAGGATTTATGAAATCAAATTCATTTGTAACTCTACAAAAGTAGAATAATAGAAGAAAATGTCTATTTTATTAAAACAGATCTCATGCAATAGCAAGGTGATTTCATGAATGACAGTTTGTATTTTAATATAGCACAAAAACCATGCATAATTTAATGTTGATGGATAATTCATTAATTATTTATTATTTATTGTTTATAAAATAAAACTGGAGTTCAAATATAGTTATCTCTGTGGCTTTGCTGGATGTCTGGTGTAAGATTTAGCATTCATGTATCTGAGACCTTTAAATACAGAGTTGAAATGAATTACACTCCCCCATCATCAATGGAGGGGTTTTCTTTGAAATCAGAGATTGAAATATAGCCCAAGGCTTATGGAGGTAGTTTTTATCTCATCCAATAGAACTTAAGGAAATACAGAGGAAAATATCCTATATAAGTTGAACTTGAGAAGCAGAATCATTTCTTCTCTGAATATAAACTGACCTTTCCTCTCTGCTGCAGAGAAACTCACTCACACTAAATTACTTCAATCAGTCAACCATTATGAAGCTAGGATTTAATGGCCTGAAATGGGAGAAAAAATAATGTAGCTTCATTCTGAGACTACTTTTGAAACTTTGTTTCATGCACATCCATGCTCTATGTTCAGGGAGATATTTCCTTTGTGTACAGTTTGCAAGTTCCTGAACAGAGAGCTCATTGTCATGAAGCTTGTGTATTGGAAATTTGAGGATTTTGACCTTAATTTCCACTAAGACCCAGAAAATGATAGATCTTGAACAGACCTTAAGAGCTCTGTGAAAGGAATCACAGAATCATCTACTTTGGTATAGAAATGGATAGGTATCTCTCAGTTGAGAGTGGACACACACGAACATTAATTTCTCCATACAACTGGGATGTTCACAAAAAAATTTTTAGATTAAAGATCAATTAAAATTTAAAATGTACAAAAAGCTCATTGCTTAAGGAATAAGATCAATTTTAAAACAATTTTGTTTTGGATAGAATGAAATATTTAAGTTTTTTTAATTGAACATTCATACATTTCACACAATAGTTCCATATTAAGTCTTATCCACTCAAGCTTTTCAATCCAGATGTCCTTCTGGGTAAACTCATCCCCTGGAGTGTGGGGGCATCAATCCTTTAGTAGAATGGGCTGAAAAGAGTATGGTTAGAGGTTACTCCAGTAACATCCCGGGGAATATGTCAGAGGGTACAAATCTGTTTAATCTATGCAATAGGTAGTGTATATAGGTTTAGGACAGACAGCCACTACATAATGTAACATCACCTTCCAGTGGTTAATCCCAGACTTCCACACTATCATGTGTCATCCCAGCCCATGGGTCTTACCCAGAAAGGAATGTGCAGATGAACATGTCACTTTATGACACTAAGTGAGTGCTAGCCTGCACATGCACAATGTATTCCTGACTCTAGGAGCACTGTCCCACATATCTCCCTTCTGTTTTTGCCTCCAAAAGGATCAGAGAGCTTGATAGAATTAGTGGTCAACTTCTTTTGTCTGGCACAAGTGGCCTTGACTATTTTTTTGGTCTTTTCGAGACAGGATCTCCCTGTAGCCCCAGCTGTCCTGGAACTCACTCTGTAGAACAGGGTGGCCTTGGCTTTGACTATTTTGTAAAAGTACTAAGTAACTCTAATAATTGATGCCCATATAAGACCAAATACAGTGTAAACCAATTAGTAAACATAGGCCATAAACATAAGCAGAGAATGAAATAATCTGGTTGTGTCCCAAGGTCCTCAATGCCAGTTGGAGAGGTTTGCACCAGTACGAATCATTTCAAACAAAAGTTCAGTCAGCCTTTGCTTTTATCTCACAATTCATCGCCCTTTTGGTCCCCACTGATGTGACAACCTCTTCCACCAGAGTCCCTGGGCTTTGGTGAGGAGAGAGAGAGAGAGAGAGAGAGAGAGAGAGAGAGAGAGAGAGAGATCCATTTTTCCACGGAGGTGACACATCAAACTCGTAGGTCTTTCAATGTTCTGGGGTTTTATTTTTGTTTGTTTGTTTGTTTGTTTGTTTGTTTGTATTTTTGCTATTTTTTGAGACAGGGTCTCCCTTTAGTCCCAGCTGGCCTGGAGCTCCCTCTGTAGACCAGGATGGACTTGAACTCACAGAGATCTGCCTGCCTCTGTCTCCCAAGTGCAGACTCATGGCTCATTTAGGGGTCTTCTTTTATTTCTACTAATAATACACAATAGTAAGACACACAGACATTTAAACAAACACTAACCATAACAAGTATACTATAGGCACAAATGTAAATGTTTGACTGGTGTATCAGTAGGGGCACCACATCTCTTTAAAAAAGGATGGCAATAGCTTTCTAATGTGTCCTAAAAATTCTTCTGCCACTAGGGGTACCAAGATTGTAGCATCAGTGATGCCCCCCCCACCCCAAAGAAGGAAGCAATCCATAGATTCAATTGGAATTTCTCTGAGTTTATCATGTACCATGCCACCACTATTGCACTGAATATCTTATGTGGTATATAAAAGTGCAGCACATGAGGTCTATAGTAGAAATTCAGGGAACATTTTTCCAGCAACTTGCATAGTTCTCTCTCTGGCACCATGAATTTCAGCTGCTCATTTGCAGTGCAAGTTCTCAGCATATTTTTTTCTCATGCTCACATCATGCTGTACCTTCAGCAATAGGGTCTTACCATCCACTTCTTGTGTGCACCCAAATTTATAGGCAAGTGGCCTTCGTTTTGGAGGCCTCTAGAGCATTCCTGGACAAGAGCCCCTAGTAGGGTAGTCCACCCCTGATACTGAAGCCTTTATCTACCTATATGTCTTGCATCTCCAAAGCTTGGACATATGTCTGGTTTCAAAATTGACAGAAAGTTTGTAGTAAAGCGTTCTGCATACTGCATCATGGGGGCAGGATGTATAGTATTCTCCCTTGTATTTTTCTAATTGACACTATACACAGAGCAGTTTTGTTTCCCAAACCCCCACATCCTGATTTATACGTTTCCAGAAAGCAGGACTTATATCACATACCTATAGACAGGAACCAAGCTGAAAAAATTTACTAAGCCCCTATAAACTGTTTCTTCTGTACTGCATACTACTGGTTCAAGGAGGTAAAACCCAGCTTCACTTGAGCCAAATTATTGTGTTATGGGCAAAAGAAATGTCACAGGTAACACTTGTATAATACAGAGAAATATGGGGAACATCTGTGTCCATTTAATCCCAAGGCTGTAACTGGGAATCCAGTATAAGGCAGGAGTGGATTGAAAATTAACAACAACTCTGTATCCCTAATTAGCTTAAGCATGTTACTATTTTCTATTCTGAAAATAGCCAGCCATTTTAATTCAGTACAGGAACCTTTTAGTTAAAACCATGTGACTTAATAAATTTTATCAACAGATTTACCCTTAGACATTAAATTTATTATTTAATATTTATTCCCATGTATGTCAATGGAACAGTTATTTTAAATATAATATTATAAAGTATAAACTTTCAGATGTCCTTGCAAGCCTTAGAGCAGATTTTAAGTGACCAATTCTCTCCAACATTTTAGACATGTTTTAAATAGTTTTGGCAAAAAACCTGTCTGTTCACTGAAAAGATGGACTATCTAGTGGTCAAATTTCTTACATATAAAACATATCTAAATGCAGATATAAATTGCACCCTGGAGCAGAAGTAATCATTACTTAAAATTAACTTATATCCTTAAGGACCAGGAAATCTATTGTAATTTAACAGTCTTAGCTTACATGAAAATTTATTTATCAGAGAGTAAATTACCAAAAACCTCACCTTAAGTTTCTAAGGAGACAAAGAGTAGAGAGAGGCAATATGCACTTAGTAAAATATTTAAATGATATTATATATTTGAAATCCTATTAATTACTTTTAATAGAGACATTACATACCATGAGACAAATAACAAAAATTTTTGTTGAAATTAGTTAATCCCTTAGTTGTTCTGAAATTCACAATGCCTTTACTTTTGGCTGTTTGTGCTCAATTTTTTTTCTTGTACCAACATCAGTGGGACAGGCAGAGCCTTGACTGGAGCTTTGGAGAACATCTTGAGATAACAGGATTGAGTCTGAAGTGAGAGGGCCAATCCATCTCCAGAGTCAGCTTCTCAGTGACCTCAAAACAGCATGCGATTATTTACCAATAATTTATACAAAAGGCATTTATCTTTATAATTTAACTCAGTGATTTACTTTGTACAGGAGACCCTTTAAAGATTGACAATACCAAAAATGACTGGAGTCAACTCTCTCCCACAGTAGCACATGGGAATCTAGGAAGTTATGAGAGATTAAAACACAAGCATAGGTACAAGAGATAGCCTGTCAGGCTTGCTGGGTGCAGGCACAGGGAGGTCCCTTTGCTTCCTATGAAGAAGAAGGGGAAGGGAAATTAGATTACTGTAGACACACAAAGCCCAATAGCTGTCCCAGACTGACCTTGAACTCATAGAAATATGCCTGCCATTGCCTCTCAAGTGCTGGTATTAAAGGCATGTGCCACCAAGCTTGACTCAAAAGACAGATTAAAGCATATTTAAGCATGGGAATTAAGCAAAGAGCCATCCCATAATTCATCCCCAGCTCAGAAAATGAGTTAACTTGGCTTTCTCCAACTGTTTTTCTGTTCTTCAAAGATCTATAGTCAGGGTTCAAGGGACTAGAAAATAGCCCTAGAGTCATGGAGCATATGAAACTTCCCCTGCTCTTTCTTTTGAATTACAAACAGAGGGGGTACCAGACCACATTTCCCTAATGAAGGTTTGGTCTGCTCCAATATCTCTTCTGGGTGGAGCTGGAGCTGCAGCTTGCAAAATGGCAGGCAACTCCTCTCCCAAGAGGAGGCAGTGGAACCAGAGCCAGGTGGAGAGTTATTTTTACTTTTGTTTTATATTTCACCTTGCAATATCTTGGGAGATATTAATCTGTTTCTGACCCAAACATTAGAGAGTAGTTACAATGGAGGAGAAAAGACTCACAGCAGAGATCCAGGGGTCACACTGGAATACAATGTCCCAAATTTTGTCAGCCTGAAGGATACGCTTCCTCGAAGTTAGATTGCCCATTTTTCAAGGATTCACCTACCCAGATCCCTGATTGCTTTGGGCCCTGTTCAGGTGCCAGTTGCATGGGCATCATTCCCACAACTAAACAGGCTGAAGAGGGTATTGTGCAGGGTTACTCCAGTAACATCCCAGAGACCATGTCTGAGGGTGCAAATCCATTTACTCTATACAACAAGCAGCTTATGTAGATTTGAGATGGACAGCCACTACATCACATGACATCAGACAGTTGCCAATCCCAGACCTTCACACCATCACACATAATTCCAGCCTTTGGGACATACCTGTAATAGAATGTACAGATGATCACATTGGTTCATGGCACCAAGTGAGTGCTACCCTGCACATGCACAATGTTAAGCCTGAATCTGGGACTACTGTCCCACACTGGAGTCCACTCAGGCTATTGAGAAATCTTAAGTAAGGCATACTATTCCTCACCCAGCAGCAATCAGCTTCCAGTAGTTTTCAGTCAAGGGCCAACTCATTACCTATTTCTCTTGCTCCACTCTGTGACTTTGTCTGATTGGGATGGCATAGGTCCCATGCTTGTTGCCAACAATGCAACAAGTACCATGGGCAAGCTTTCAGTATTCTGAAAACCTCTGCTTCCTTATGTTCATGAACCAACCCTGGCTCTTAAAATCTTTCTGCCCCCTCTTCTACAATGATCTCTGAGCCATGGTTAGGTGAGTTTTAATACAGTAGTTCTATCTAAGGATATGGCTTCTCAGGAAGCTCTCATTCTTTGAAACGTGGCCTGATGCAGCCTTCTTTGTGCATTGCACTCTTTTGTATGTGAAAGTTTCACTGGTGAGAGTTGACAGATCCACCTGTTTTCACTTTGCTCTTTATTCCACTATGTTCCATGAGCCTTAGGTGCAGATGTTCAACTATAGATGTGTTTCCTAGGACTGGGCATGTTTCAGATGTATATTTTCTGTGTCGGACCAGTTATGGGATTCTGTAGTAGCCTCCATCTGTTGCAAAGAGAAGCTTCTTCAATGAGTAGTGTATGGTGTGCTTGTCTGTAAATATAAGACTCTATATTTAGCATATGGGAAGAAATTTCATTTGCTTAGAATTATGAAAGATAAAGGTTTCTTAAGATCTAAATACTCTCCGGCCATTTGTGATTAGTTTGCTCCCTTTGAGAACATTTTATTTTATGTCCAATTAGACAGCTGTTAATTACCCCCATCTCCCCCAGATAACTATGTTACTACTGCACCAATAGAGGTAGTTTGCTGTGCAAGTCTTTATGGTTATTAAGTCATAGGGCTGGGTTGGACCATTATCTTTTTGTTTCTCCCATAACACTGTATGTATTATCATCTAGCATTATGAGCACTAAACTTCAGGTAGAAGACTTCAAGGTCAGTTCCTAGTCCATTACTCCAAGTCCTATTTCTGAAACATGTCCAGTCTTGAGTAGTAGGGTCATGTTTCTAGTTCTGAATGGTAACCCAAAGTTTTGGTAAGAGCCTGAGTCATTTTGGGAGTCTCTGGGATCACTCTCACCAACCTCTCAATGGAAGGTCTCTTCTGTCTGGCACTATGTTCTTTTCCATACACCTCCCAGGTATACCTATGCACTGATGCTCAGACAGTGTGTGTGCATTTCTCATGGGGTGTCAGGGCATCATATTATTTTCTAGGTTCCCTAGCCACCCAAGAACAATTCATCTCTACTTTCTTCTTCCATTCCCAACTTCCTCCTCCATCCCCAGGCCCAGTATCTCCATTATCCTCAACCTCCCCCTCTCCATAGGTCTCACCCCTCCCACCATATCCCCCTGCATGTCTCTCCCTCTTCTCCTTGCACCTCAACATTCCCACATTCCCCGTGTCTCCCCTAGTAATATCTCTTTCCTACTATCCCCTTCTTTCAGTTTCTTTTTTTTTCTTTTATCTCCATATATTCTTTGCATTTTCTTGGATCCTGGTGTTACATCAAGATATATATTCATTTATAGGGCACTGGTGTTACAATCTACAAATAAAGGAGAACATACATCTCTTGTTTTTCTGCATTGGTGTTACTTCACTTTGTATAACACTATTTCCATCATTTATCTGTGAATTTCATAATTTCATCTTTTCTTATTGCTGAGTAGTATTCTATTAGGTATACATAACATATTTTCATCATCTATTCATCAGATGAGGGACATTTTGTTTGTTTCCTTTTCTTAGCTATCATGAAGAGAGCAGCAACAAACATAGATGTACAGGTATTTTTACAGTATGATGAGACCTTTGGGTATATGCCAAGGAGTGACATAACTGTGTCATATGGGCACTGCCTTCCATAGTGGCTACACTAATTTGCATTTCCACCAACAGTGAATGAGTGTTCCCCTTTCTCCACAACCTTACCAGCATTTAGTGTCCTTTGTTTTGTCTTGATATAAGACAGTCTGATTGGTGTTATGATGGAATCTTAAAGTGTTTTTTTTCCTACATTTTTTTTCTAATTACTAAGGAATTTGAGCAGATTTTAAGGTGTTTCTTAGTCATTATTTTATTTTCTATTAATTTTATAGCTCTCTGTTCATATCTATAATCTGTCTGTCTATTAAGCTGTTTGTTTTCTTAATGGTTTGCTTTTCTTTATTTGTATATTTTGGATATTAATCCTCGATTGGATGTGTAGCTGGTAAAAATTTTCTCCCACTCAGTGGGTGTCCTCTTCAGTTCCATGCTTGTTTCTTTTGCTGTATAGAAGCTTTGTAGATTAATGAGGTCCCAATTACTGATTGTTGACCTTAAAGCCTGAGCAGCTGATGTCTGATTAAGAAAATCCTTTCCAACACCTTCATCTTAGAGAGTACTGCCTGTTTGGTTTGGGAAAATGACCAAGAACACAGGAGACCATTTTGAGGCAAAAAGAGATTTAATTGGAAGAATGAGCTGCTAGAAAGTCCTCATGGGAAAAAATAGACTAGCAGCTTCTTTTTGCATTAGTCTGGGTTATATAGGAGTTTTGTGGATAAGAGTAGGTGAACCAATAACCTGTGCCTTGGTAAGGTACGGGGTTTAAGTTAAGTAAGGTAGGGGAGTTTCATAGGTGTTTTTTTTCAATTTTTCAGCTGGCTGTGGAAATTAGCTTCCAAGGATAATTGCAGTTGTATTGTTCAAAACAAGAATTATTAGGTTATTGAGAAAATAGGATGGGTTAGTTTGTTTCCTGGAATACTGCATGCTTGGTTGTGGTTTCAATGGTGTTGGTCAGTAGTGATTCCTTCTTGGGGTCCATTTCAACTTAGTACCGCCCATGCTTTTGTCTAGCAGTTTCAGAGTTTCAGCTTTTATATTGAGGTCTTTGATCTATTTGGAGTTGACTTTTTTACAGGGTGAAAGATTATTCTACACATAGAGATGCACTTCTGCCAGCATCATTTGTTGAAGATAATGCCTTTCTTCCACGTGTGTTTGGTGACTTTGTCAAATATGAGGTGGCTGAAATTGTATATACTCATGTTTGGGACGTTTATTGTGTTCCATTGATCTATGTGTCTAATTTTGTGGCAGAAGAATGCTGTTTTATGACTACAGTTCTGTAATACAATCTAAGATCTAGTATGGGGATCCCCCTTCTCTATTTGTTTTCCAAAGTTTATTTTGGCTATCATGGTGTTTTGTGACTCCATCTTAATTTTTGAATGATTTTTTTCTAGATCAGTGAAGAATGCCATGGGTATTTTGCTTGGCATTGCAATAAATCTGTAGATTGTTTTGGTAAGATTTTCTTTTCACAATATTTATTCTGCCATTCCATGAGCATGGTAGACTTTTCCAGTTCCTAGTCTCTTCCTCTATTTCTTTCTTAAGAGATTTGAATTTTTTTCATTATACAGATCATTAGTGATTTTTGGTTAGGTTTATTTCTAAGTGTTTTATTTATTGAGGTTATTGTGAATGGGAATACTTCCTTATATGAGCTTTCTGATTACTTATTACTGGCTTATAAAAAAGCTACTGATTTTTGTAATTTGATTTTGTAACCTATTTCTAGCAATTTCCTGGTGGATTTTTTGATCTCTTATTTATAATATTGTATTGTCTGCAAGTAGAGATCATTTGACCTCTACCTTTCCTATCAGTACTCCTATAACTTCGTTCTCTTGTCTTATTGCTCTTAGAAGGGTTTCAAGCACTATATTCAAAAAAAGTGGAGATAGTGGACAGCCTTGTCTGGTTCGTGATTTTAATGGGAATGCTTCCAGTTTTTCTCCATTTAGAATAATGTTAGCTGTAGGTTTGCACCCTGGATCCAGGCAATGAATCCAATTCACTAGAATCAGGTCTCAGGACTAACTCTACAACCCTGACTAAGTAACCACTCTAGCATCATTTGCTGAGCCCTGCCTCAGGTGTTCCCAAGTCACATCTCCCCTCCTGACCTGCTGGACAGCTCTGCCCCACCTAGGACACTGGTAAGTCAGATCCTGCCTTCCTGCCTCACTATTCAGTTCCTCTTGTTCTCCCACCTCCTGTCTCCTGCCAGCCTTCGACAAAGATAGGGATCAATTCTTTCACCTTAGATCTCTGGTCCCTCTCCCCAACTCAGATTTGCTAAAAACACCTTGGCACAGAATGCTAAGCATGCTAAGGAGGTCCCCACCTCCAACTTACTTGGCTCCAAAACTGCCTGGAAGACTTGGCCACCTAGGACCCTAGAAATTCAGTTCCCACCCACCCACCTCTCTCTACAATTCCTCTGCTTCATATCTCTGAACTATCTCCCTAAATCAGACTAGATAATCACCCTAGCCTACGTTGACCAATATCCACTCATGTTGTCCCATCTGCCTTGAATGTGAGTAAAATTTAACAAGAGCATCATGCTTTTACCTGAGGAAAGATCTAGGATACAAAGCATGGAATTTAATGTACTGGTTCAAATTGTTCTCAAGGTAAAACTGTGAGGTCCTGCAGGCAAAGGTTCTGACTGAACTGATTATATGGTTAGAGATTAGATGATAGTGAGAAAACTTGATGTGATCCATGAGGGGTGTCTATGTATGACTTTCTATCTTTCAAAAGAACACATGTGCTCTGTAAATTTTCCTTTTTTTTTTCAAGAGAGGAAACAACTCATTTATTGGCAGGAGTCGGGAGTTTTATATACTAACATCAGTTTTTGAGGCTAGAATGGAGGGTATGAAGATGCACAGGAATTTCACAGTGTTCTGTGTTTACATGAGCTGGTCATGGCTCCATTGATTTTGCAGAACCAAGATGTGCTGCTAGACAGTGCAAGAATGAAACACTTTTTGCTGGGAAGGGAACTTCAAAGCAGGGCTGTGTTTGATCTATCACTTTGGTGAGTGGGGGGAGGGGGTTGGCCTATGCCCCTGGCCTTCACAGGTGATCCAGTTAAAAAAGTCCAGAACCCCTCTGATGATCCAGCCAAATGAAGCATCAATCCCACTGTCCGTGTCCTCTCTCTCTTCTGTCTTCTTTCACGGGACTTTCATGAATGTATTTTAACTACCTCTCCCCACAAATGAAAGGTGACTGTACTAGGCTGCTTTTAATGGCTTAAAGAGACCTTCCTCATCCTCTAGCTGATGTCATTACTGGTTAGTTTGTGCACATAGTGACACTGTTCTCTGAAGATTTTTCATAGGAATGAAGTCTCCTCACCAAAATGGTTATACTCCTCTGCCAGCCTAGATGGCAACCTGCAGCAAAATCCTGGCTGAGAAATGGATCTGGGAATTATTCTCTGGTAAAATTCATGCAATTTAATTATCTGATAAACAGATGCTTAAAATAAAATCTTGATTTATAAATGTTTGAGATCGGAAAATATTATTTTCGACTTTTTCTATCTCCATTTGCTCAAATCTTCTGAAACTGGCTATATATGAGGGAAAATCAAGAAGTCCTTCATTAGACATCATGTGGGTATTCTGAAATTCAACTAAATTTGAGCACTACATGCCTGATGTTCTAGCTTCCTTTCATATTGCTGTGACAAAGGACTCTGGAAAACTATGTTCCTTTATGGTTATTGTCTAAGTTAGGTTTTTTTTACTATGAAAACACATTCTGATGAATACCATTTCGGGAAGGAAAGGTTTATTTCACTTACATCTTCTGGGTCACATTTTATCACTGAGAGAGTACAAAGTTAAAAACTGAGGGCAGGAAGCTGGAGACAGGAGCTGCAGCAAATCCCATGGAGAACGCTGTTTACTGGCTTGCTCCTCAGGTGTGTACTCAACCAGCTATCTTATAAAATAAAAGGGAGCCTGCCCAGAGGGGACACTGCTCAAGGTGGGCTGGATACTCCCATATCACTCAACAATCAAGAAAATGACCCCAGTGATATGGCCATAAGCCAACCCAATGGAGGAAATTCACCCTATGTGCCCCCCTCTATCCAGGTGTGTTAAGTTTATAACTAAGCAAACCAGCACAATTTACCCCTTTGTCTGCATCACACACACACACACACACACACACACACACACACACACACACACACACATCACTATTAAACAAAAAGCTTTCCATTCCTTTTCCACAAGATATGATGTTAACATTAATATCACAGTCCTCAAGTTACCCCAATCTTTAAAATATTCAAACATTTTATATGTTCAGTGTTCAAAGAATTCTTTAAAAATCTCTTAACTATAGACTACTATAAAAATCGAAAACCAGGGGGGTTGGAGAGATGGCCTAGCGGTTAAGATCGCCGAACGCTCTTACAGAGGACCTGGGTTCGATCCCCAGCACCCACATGGTGGCCGAGAACCGTCTGAAACTCCAATTCCAGGAGAACTCCAGTTCCAGAGGAATACGACACCCTCTTCTGACCTCCACGGAATTGCATGACACGGGTGCACAGACGTGCATGCAGACAGTACATTGATACACATACAGAAATAGATAAATGCCGGGTGTGGAGGTGCACGCCTTTAATCCTAGCACTTGGGAGGCAGAGGCACGTGGATCTCTGTGTTTCAGGCCAGACTGGTCTACAGAGTGAGTTCCAGGACAGCCAGAGCTACAGGGAGACCATGTCTCAAAAAAAAAAAAAAATCAAAAACCAGAACTGTCTTATTTCAAAAGGGATGAATTGTCAGATGGGAGTAAAACTTAATACCACAAATGTAGCTCATGTCCCCAAACCTGGTATTCACTCAAGATCTGAGCTCCAAAGTGCTTTGGCAGCTATAATTTTCTGGTTCTCCCATCCACAGCACATTCAGCTCATCTCCCAGGCCTACACTTGTTCCATGCCACACCTGCTGCTGCCCTTGATGGTCATACCTTGGTGCTGACATCTCAAAAAAGCTGTGATCTCCACTGAAACTGAGGCTTCACTTTCACCAATGGGCAATTCTGCCATCTCAGGGGTGCCACTCTGTGACCCCTTCACATTTCCAAAACCAGAGCCATCCAGGAGATTCCTACATACTACCAAGTTTTGCATCCAGCTTGAGATGGAGGCTCAGGTCTCCCTCTGTGCTCCCCAACAATGATCTTTTTAAACCTATGGCCTAGTCATATTCTTTCTTCATCTCACACAACAATTCTCCATTCATCTTAAATGAGATGTGAATCTTTTTTTAATTTTTATCTTTTTGTGCTTTTATTGATGTTTTGTGTATTTCAGACATCATTTTTTTTTTGTGGATGCTAATACCAAATCCTCAGATGAAAGGCAAGCTGAACAACATTATTGTTATATTTCTGTCTATCTGAAAGCAAATATGTTGTTATTTTTAATTTGTATATATATAATCAAATCTAGACCCGTGTTGCCCCATTGCCCCCACCCCAACCAAGCTCATGCATTCTGCCAAACATGCTTTTCATCGCTTTCTCAGTCTTTCTCAATATTCTCCATGTGGAAGTTGACTGTTTTGAGCAGAAGTTCACTGTTTCAGTCAGTTCTTTGATGCAGTCCTTTCTGTTGTTGTTGTTGTTGTTGTTGTTGTTGTTTCCAATATGCATCACTCCCAACTGCTTTGGACAAAAGCTCAAGGGACTGTGCACAAGAAATAATAACAACCAGGTAATTGGCACTAGCATCCACAGATGAGGGATGCCATTCATCGTTTGTTTTTCTGGGACTGTGTTACTTCACTCAGCATGATGTCCTCTAGCTCCAGCCATTTTCCTGCAAAGCTCATGAGGTCGCCTTTCTTTACTGCTGCGTAGAGCTCCATTGTGTAGATGTACCACATTTTCTCTATCCACTCATCAGTTGAGGGGCATTTGGGTTGGTTCCACCTCCTTGCTATTGTGAAGAGAGCTGAAATAAATGTGACCGTGCATGTATCTCTGCGGTGGGGTGAGTCTTGAGGGTACATGCCTAGGAGTGGTATGGCTGGGTCAGGTGGCAAGTTCATTCCAAGTCTTCCAAGGGTTCTACACACTGCTTTCCATAGTGGCTGCACGAGTTTACATTCCCACCAGCAGTGGATGAGTGTTCCCCTTTCCCCACAAATGTCTCCAGTACTTGGTATCATTTGCTTTCTTGATCCTAGCCAGTCTTATTGGAGTAAGATGATATCTTAAAGTGGTTTTGACTTGCATTTCCTTAATGACTAGTGATGTTGAACACTTCTTAAGGTGTTTCTCAGCCATCTTTATTTCCTCACTTGTGAAGTCTCTGTTCAGCTCTTTGCTCCATCTATTGAGTGGTTCATTTGTCTTTCTTCTTTGTTTTTTGAGTAGATATATTCTGCAAATCAATGCTTTTTCAGATGCTTCTGTGGTGAAGGATTGCTCTCTGTGGGATTTCTCTTCACTTCCTTGATTGTTTCTTTTGATGTACAGAAGCTTTTGAGTTTAATGAGGTCCCATTTGTCAATTGTCCACCTTAATACTTGCACAGCTGCTGTCTGATTTAGGAAGTCTTTTCCTATGGCTATGTTTTTTAGTCTGCTGCCAACTTATTCACCTATTGCCTTCAGAGTTTGGGGTTTCACGTTGAGTTCTTTGATCCATCTGGAGTTGACTTTTGTACAGGGCAAGAGGTAGGAGTTTAATTTCATTCTACAAGTGGTGATCCAGTTTTGCCAATACCACTTGCTGAAGATGCTGTCTTTTCTCCATTGTGTCCTCTTCCCCCCCTTGTCAAATATGAGTCAGCTGAAATTGTATGTGCTCAGCTTTGGATCTTCAGTTTTGTTCCATTGGTCAACAGGTCTGTTTTTGTGCAGGTACCAGGCTGTTTTTATGACTATAGCCCTGTAGTATATTTTGAAGTCTGGTATAGGGATCCCCCCTGTGTAGCTCTTTTCACTCAGCATTGTTTTGGCTATTTGGGGTCTTTTTTTTTTCCAAATGAATTTAAGGACTTTTTTTCCAAGCCTGTGAAGAAACTCTTGGGGATTTTGATTGGAATTGTGTTAAATCTATACAAGACTTTCTGTAGAATGGACATTTTTACAATGTTAATTTTCCGAATCCATGAGCATGGGAAGTTTTTCCATCTTCTGATGTCTTCTTCAATTTCATTCTTTAAAGGTTTAAAATTTTTGTTGGAGAGATCTTTGGTGTCTTGGGTTAGGTTTGTTCCTAGGTATTTTATTGTTTTTAAGGCCATTGTGAGTGGGAAGGTCTCTTTGAATTCTTTCTCCAGTTGCTTGTTCTTGGTGTAAAGAAAGGCCATTGATTTTTTTTAGGTGAATTTTGTATCCCGCCACTTTGCTGAAGCTGTTAATCGTTTCTAGGAGTTTTCTGTTGGAGTTTTTAGCATCCCTTAAGTAAACAATCATATCATCAGCAAATAGGGGTAGCTTGACTTCCTCTTTTCCAATTAGTACTCTTTTAATTTCCTTTTCTTGCTTTATTCCTCTAGCAAGTGTATTAAGCACTATATTGCAAAGGAGGGGTGATAGGGGGCAGACTTGCCGAGTTCCTAACTTTAATTGGAATGTTTCTGTCATTTCCCCATTTAGGATGATATTGGCTGTGGGTTTCCTGTGTATGGCTTTGATTACATTGAGGAATTATTCCTCCAATCCAATTCCTTCTAGGACTTTAATCATGAAAGGATGCTGGATTTTGTCAAAGGCTTTTTCAGCATCAATTGAGATGATGGTGTGGTTTTTGTCTTTCATTCCATTTATGTTTGATGAGGTTTATTGATTTTCATATGTTGAATCATCCCTGAATCTCTGGTATGAATCCAACTTGGTCATGATGGATGATCTTCTTGATGTGTGTCTGTATGCGATATGCCAGTATCCTGTTTAGAATTTTGGCATCTGTGTTCATTAGGGAGATGAGTCTATGATTCTCCTTTTTAGTTGTATCTTTGGTGGTTTTGGTAATAGAGTGATGCTGGCTTCATAGAACGAATTTGGGAGAATTCCCTCTGTATCCTTCTAAAAAGTTTCAGTAATAATGGTTGTAGGTCTTTTTAAAATGTTTTATAGCATTCTGCCATGAAATCGTCTGGGCCTGGGCTTTTTTTATTTGGGAGTTTTCTTATTACATCTTCAACTTCTTCATGTATTATGGGTCTGTTTAAGCTGTTTATTTCTTCTTGGTTGAGCTTTGGTGATTCCCAGGATTTCAGGTATTCATCCATTCATTTCTTCTAGGTTTTCAAACTTGGTAGAGTATAGGTTTTTGAAGTATTCCCATATGAATGTCTGGATCTTTTCCTTGTTTGTTGTGATATTTCCCTTTTCATCATGGATTGTATTGACTTGGATTATTTCCTTCTTTCTTTTGGTTAACTGGGCTAGAGGTCTCTCTATCTTGTTTATTCTTTAAAAGAACCAAATTTGTATTCTTTGATTTTTTTATTGTTTTCTTTGTTTCTATTTCATTGATTTCTGCTCTAATTTTTGTTATTTCTTCCTGTCTGTTGCGGTTAGGGTTCATCTGTTGTTGCCTCTCAAGTGCTTTTAGCTATAGTGTTAGTTCATTCACTTGTGCTCTTTCTGTTTTTCTAATCTAGGCACCCAGGGCTATAAACTTCCCTCATAGGACTGCTTTTAAGGTATCCTATAGGTTTTGTTGTGTTGTATTGTCATTGTCATTCGGTTCTAGGAATGCTTTTATTTCTTTCTTTATCTCTTCCTTGATCCATTCATTATTCAAGAGTGTGTTGTTTAGTCTCCATGTGTTCTTGTAGGCAGTAGGGCTTATCCTGGTGTTGATGTTGAGCTTTATTGCACTGTGGTCTGATAG
>VZQC01014730.1:545561-558207 GCA_009823505.1 Rhizomys pruinosus
TTCCTAATCCAATCTCCCAGTCTATGTCTTTTGATTGGGGAATTTAATCCATTAATATTTAAGGTTATGACTGATAAGTTTGTGTTGTTTCCTTTAGCCTTATTATCAATTTGTGGTTTGGGTTTAGGTTTCTACTTCTGCAGTTATGCTTTTATTGATTTCTCTTTCTAGGTGCCTGGGGATGGTTGCTCCTTTCTTTTGTCCTTTGAGTTGCTTCAAGTATTCTCTGAAGGGTTGGTTTTCTGGACATGTACTCTTTCAACTTGTTTATGTCATGGAAGGTTTGTCTCTCTCCTTCAAATACAATTGACATTTTTGCTGGGTATATTAACCTGGGATGGCATCTATTGTCCTTTAACACTGGGAATGCTTAGTTCCAGGTTCTTCTTGCTTTCATAGTTTGCATTGAGAAGTCCGTTGTAGTTCTCATAGGTTTCCCCTTATAGGTCACTTGTTGTTTTTCTCTTGTGGCTTTAAGGATTTTGTCTTTGTTTTGGGTGTCTAGCGTTTTAACTATGATGTGGTGTGGAGAATTTCTTTTCTGATCTTGTCTGTTTGGAGTTCTATGTGGTTCTTGTATTTGTATTGGTTTATCTTTTTTTTTTCTTTTAGTTTGGGGAATTTTTCATGTATTGTTCTGTTGAAGATCTGATCAATTCCATTCGCTATTCCATTCTCTTGGGATTCTTCTCCTTCCTCTATTCCTATGATGCAAAGGTTTGATCTTTTCATAGTGTCCCACAGTTCCTGGTTGTTCCACTTTTGTGTATTTTTAAATTTTTCGTAATCTTTCCTTGAGGTTTTTAGTTGTTCTGTGTTATCTTCCATGTCTGATATTCTTTGTTCTGCTTCCTCCATTCTGCTTCTGAGGATTTTTCCATTCCTTTCCTCTTGATTGGATGAGTGATTTCCTTTTTCATTTCCTCTTCTGATTTCTTTAGTATTTCTACTTCCTTTTGGAGCTTCTCATTCTCTTCCTGTAGCTCTTTGCTTCACTGGTTAGTTTCATTATCTTTTTCAGCATGGGCCCTTTTCAGTGTTTCTACTTCCTTCTGGAGTTTGTCATTTTCTCTCTCTAGGTCCTTCTTGAGTTCCTCATTCTCTTTTTTTAGTTCTTTGATTTGCTCTTTATAATCTTGTAATTCTTTAAATATGTTCCCAATTGTGTTTCTGATATCTGTGTCCTAGGCCATCCCCAGAGCTATCCCACTGTAGGAATCTTCCATAGGGTTGGTAGAGCTTGGTGCAGGATTATCCTGCCCCTTTCCCATGCTTTCTCTTCTTCGTGTTCCTGGCATATGGACTTCTTCTTGCCTGTATTCCAGTGTGAGTCCTAAATGCCTCTTCGTTGTGTAGAAAGCTTCCTTTGCTTGACTCCTTCAGATGCCTTCGTAATCCCATTGGGGGTGTGCTCTTTAGCCCTCGCCCCAGTACCTGCTCTTCAGCTGGTCTCAGCAGATCTCAGATCTCAAGACTCACACAACCCTAACTTTTATACCAGCTGGGAGGATAACTTCGCCCCCACAGCCACAAAAGCCAATTAAGCCAAAGACAACTGGATTAACGGATTAAGTAGATTAAGTCAATCAACAATCAGCCTTGCTGAAGCACCCAGCTCTTACCTACCTACCTGCACTTGCTTCAGCTGGTCTCAAGAGATCTCCCAGACATAATTTTTCAATTCAGTTTATGCATATTCCGCTTTCCCTTCCCCCCACCCCAGCCCAGATCATGCATTCTGCCATAACTGTCCTGCATCTTTTTCTCAGTCTTTTTTTATGCTTAGGAATTCACATTTTACTCCATTAATTTTATATTATTCCAAAATATGTATATTTATTCTCCATCCACATACAGTAATTACAGCATCTGAAATAAGTGGTGAATCTTAAGTATGGGTTCGATGACCAGGAAGGGAGTTGAGAAAAGAACAGTGTGTACACACACACACACACACACACACACACACACACACACACACATTGTATTTAAAAAAGAGGCCTCTGAACAATTAATTGTCAAAGGATGTGTGGGCCCTAGCTGTTTTGTGTGTTTTGGGGACAGGGTCTCCCTGTAGCCCCAGCTGTCTTGGAACTCACTCTGTAGACCAGGCTGGCCTTGAACTCACAAGGATCTGCCTGCCTCTGCCTCCAGAGTGCCAGGATTAAAGGCATGTGCCACCACCCCTAGCTGGGCCCTAGCATTTAACATGGAGATTTCTGTCACTTTTCTATGTCTAGAGAGTTAAGGGATGTCAGGAATATCAATATTTTAAAAAGAAACCTTATTGAAATAGAGTTCACATGCATATAATGTATTCACTTATATATACAATTCAATGCTTTTTAGTATATTCTTGGATGTACACATGTGTCACACAGATTATTTACAAAATCTTGATGAAAACGCACATTTTGAAGCTAAATATATTTATATTTATTGATTTGAGAATTTCATACCATATTTTTATCATAGTCAGATCTCCATTCCCTCTGCATCCAACCTTACCACTCCTCCTACATCATGCCCTCTAATAGTAACTGTCTTTTATTAAGGCCTTTTTAGTCTAATCTGTGTTTCTTGAATGGATTTGTGTAGACAATCCCCCAGGCCTGCTGGGGAATTTCATGGTGCAACCATGAACAAAAAGGGGGTGAGAGACGCAGAGTCAAGATGCCGACCCTGGGAATCAGGTGAATGTAAGCAGAGTGTGAGCTGTCCCAGGCTCATTTATTGGTAAGAAGGTTAGGGTGTATGTACCATTCATATTCTGCTCTCTTCTTAATGCAGTGACTATGTCGCCTTGTGATTTGCCCAGATCTGCAACTCAGCTGCTTGTATGATCTCACCTGCCTAGGGAAGGTTAGGTTGCAAGCTCTGTGCAGGCACACTGAGTAATTCTCAGCATACAGACTACATTTCCATCCTTTGTATTTAATTTTGTGTGAGGAGCTGTCTGAGTGGAAATTCAGGTGCTATGCCTGAACCTGGTTGCCCCACCTCTGGCATTCTGACATTTTGACTGTGTCTGTTTTAGGTTGCCCTGGTTTTGTAGAGTCTTACCCGTTTTTGACTAACCAGCCACCAAGGGAAGAGAACAGGAGTAACTCGGAAGGGAGAGACAAGCTCATTCCCATGAATTGTGGATGGATGAGAGCCAGAGGGGAATCACCTCATCAGGAGGGTTGCATGCAGAGTCCCTACTTTTTGGTCAACAAAAAAAACCTGGCATTGGCTGCGGGCAAAGCAAAACAGACACCTGAAGAGAAAAGGGCAGAGAAGGGCCAGAAGGCAGATGATGCCCCAATTGACCAGTGTAGCAGGATTAAAAATGGACTTTAGCTTAGACCACACCTGTGAAACAAAGCTAGTATCAAAGGCTATGACCTAGGGGTGGGTGGAGTTAAGGGAGACAATTTGAGAACCAAGGGTGAAGACGTAGTTAATAAACTGTTGCGACCAGGGAACTTTAATAATGTCACCAAGTTCATGATGTCAACATGTAATATTGAGGACTTGGTAGGGGGTCAGGCAGAATGAGGAAAACCTTGGTTCACACCTCATTTCTTCCTCTCATTATGTGCCCTTCAAATCCTTGAAGGAATTCCACAGGAGTCAACCACAGTTGATATTTCCAAGATGGAACGATCTCTGCTAGGGGGTTGTATTGGGTCCTTAGCACCGTGATTTTAATGGAATTTGCCTACCGGTCAATAAATCTGACAAGTGAGGTAAGGATGCATGAGCCACACGTCAGAGCAACCAGATCTAGTCCTCAGAAGATGTAAACAATCCTCCAGGCCTACTGGGGAATTTCATGGTCCAACTGTGAATGAAAGAAGGTGAGAGATGCGAGTCAATTACACAGACCCTGGGAATCAGGTGAATGCAGGCAGAGGATGAGCTACCGTGGACTCATTTATTGGGGGCAAGGTTAGGGTTTATGTACTCTTCGAATTCCACTCTCCTCTTAGTGCATTAATTGTGTCACCTTGTGATTTGCCCAGGTCTGCAACTCAGCTGCTTGTATGGTCTCACCTGGCTAGGGCAGGTTAGGTTAATGAGGGACAAGCTCTGTGAAGGTGCACTGCATAATTCTGAGCATACAGGCTACTACACTCTTGGGTGTTTGGTCAACCTCTTTAACCTATCAATCCCTACCACTACGAACAGAGACCATATATAATACATGCATAATGATTTCAAGATTCATTAATGTTATCAAAATCTAGGCTATAAACAAGATGCCCCCATTACACATCTCAAGTCTCCATGACTATTTACATAACATCTGTACCTTGGTGTACTCAATTTCTCAGAGTTGTCAACTGAAGTCCTGAAGACTGATCTCATGGTTCAAAAGATGGAGTCTTGCCAGGTGTGGTGGTACAGACCTTTATCCCAGCACTCAGGAGGTGGGGATTGGGTCAGACACAGGATAATCTCTATAAATTCAAGGTCAGCCTGGTCTACAAAGTGGTCTACAAAGCCAGCTGGGGATACAAGGAGACACTGTTAACAAAGGACCACAAAAAAAAAAAAAAAGCCAAAACCAAAAATAAGAGAGTCTCTTTAAATGATTCAATGTTCTTATATTTCACCTTAAATTCTGCCTTTCGTTATTTCTCTGGTGACACTATTATCCTCTCCAATAGCCATCTACTGTGCATTGTATTGTTTTCTCACTACTTAGCATTAGCTCTTGTCCTGAATCTCTCAAACTCCTGAGTTACAACCACTGCCAATGTACTTTTTTTCATCCCCAGGACTTTACCAATTGCTCTCCTATAACCCATTGAATACTATTCATTTCCCACTTACTACTGGTTAGTCTTATCATTGGCAAACAGTAGAGGAGTGATCTACCTCTTAGATCCCACTATATTCACTTCTTTATTTTATTTTATTTACTTTATTTTTGAGAAAGGATCTCCCTATAGTCCCAGCTGGCCTGGAACTCACTCGGCAGACCAGGCTGGCCTTGAACTCAGAGAGCTCCGCCTGTCTATGCTTCCCAAGTGCTAGGATTAAAGGTGTGTGCCCGGCTTAAAGACTGTTCTTCACCACTATGTGGGTGCTGGGAATTTCTCTGCAAGAGTAGTGGGCTCCAACTTCTTTACTTTTTATCATTGTGGATGGAATATGTTTGCCATGACATGTTTTGGAGGGTCACAGGAAAAAATTGTTGGGTCTCTTCTCTTTTATGTTTACATGGGTTCTGGGGTTCAAACTCAGATCATCAGGCTTTTGTCATCTAGTGGGAAGTGCTTATACCTGCTGAGGAATCTGGCCAGCCCCCAAAATCCTGTTTTAAAGTCCATTAATTCAGAGCTTGCCTAGTCCCAACTCTCCTTGGTCCACTTCTCTGTGAAACACACTTTGAAATTATTATTTTAATATAGGAAATTTACTGAGAAATGCTCTAAGTAAAAACACCAGTAATGTAATAAAAGAAGCAAATTTGGACAGAGGAAAAACTTAACTAGAGAGTAGAGAATGGCAAAGCCCTCATCTGATTGCACAGGAAGCTCTGGAGCTGAGGTCCCTTGGATTTGTAACCTGGCAAATAATTGGCTAGAGTCTGACACCAGGTAGGCACATAGCCTTAGACAAAATACCTGCCTTCAATGGAGTCCAAAGCCGATAAATAGAGGTCATTGTTTGTTTGAACTTCCAACACACAATACTCCCATATGGTAAAAACATCAATAGCCTAGCCTTAAATGGAATCTTAGAATGACCTATTACAAAATTGAGCAAAAATGTAACAATCCAGAAATTGTCATCAACAAAAACAACCATGGTCTCACAACTTCAATATTCTAGTTCCCAACTACAACTTCTTGGATTTAATGTTGTACCCTAAAATACCTTAAGTTAATATTTTAAATGTCTTCAAAGACTTCGATACACTTTGTGTGTGTGTGTCTGTGTGTGTGTGAGTGTGTTTGCTTGTTTGCTTGTTTTCCAATTTCCTGAAATATGCTGCTATCAAACAATCTGTTTTTTTTTAAAGATTTACTTTAATTTTTAAATTGTGTGTGTATTCCACAATAGGCTTTTGCCTATTTTGCATCTGTGCCTTCACAGTTGAATTTGTCTTAAAAAGTATCCAATCATACAAATTATATCACTTTACATTTATGACTACCAATCGTAAGTACATACTTAATGATGCCTGGAAATCATAAGAAACCTCAACTTATTCAATTGTCTCAATCTCAGATAAATATTCGTTATTATTTCCTTACTCCTCACACTCTCAACACTTCAATACCCATCCTGGTTAGAAGTATTTCTTCACATTAAAAAAGGAAACAACCTAGAAAACAATTCACAGATACCACTAAATGTAACCTAACAGTATCTGTAAACTTATTGCTTGTCTTCCTATATCCAGCACAGATGAAAACCCCATGTTAATATCTAATGCACGTTGTTCCTCTTAAGGACCCTTTCCCCAGCCCTCTCCACAGCTCAAGGGCATCCTTCCTCTCTCCTGGATTGCTTCCTCTCTCCTGGATCAATCCATCTGCATAAAAGTATGTTATAGTTTCTCCCATATTGAAACAAAACAAAAACAACAAAAAAACTCATTACTCTTCATCTCCTCTAACAACTAATTAATGGTCCGGTATTTGGTATCTTTTTCTACAAAACTCTAAGAAGAATTTTTTTTACACACTGTTATCAATTATTTTCCTCACATTCTCTTAAAAGCACTTTATTTAAGCTTTTACTTCCTGCTGCAGCACTTAAATTGTCCTTCTCAATGTCATTAATAAATGACCTCCATGCACTAATTTCAATGGACAATTCTTCGTCTTCAATATTCTTTATCCAGTGGACCAGTTGTCAAAATGGGGTGATTTTCCCTTATCAGGTAACAGTTAGCAATGTCTGGAAACATTTTTCTTTGCTACAACTTTGGAAGATCTTACCAACACTGCAAAGTAGAATCCAGGGAAGCTGATATACATGGTATCATGCATAGGAAACCCTCAACAGCAACCAAGGTATTCTCTAGACCAACATGCCAAAAACGATAAGGTTGGGACCCCCATAACCATCACCATCAGAAACAGCATATTTCTTTTCTAGGATTCCCGAATGACACAATTTTCCTGATCTTCCTCCAAATTCACTTTGAACTTCTTAGTATCTACTACTACTTCTTTCTCTTCTTAGCGTCTTAATGTTGGTGTAAGTACCACAGAGCTTGGTTTTGTAGCTTTTCTCTTTTCTGCCAATACTCACTCCACAGAGGATCGCTTGTATTTTCATGTATTGAAATGTCATTTTTCTGTTATTCAGTTTCAGAATCCATCTCCTTCACTCATTCCTCTAGCTTTCTGAATTGATTTTTTATGACTGACTACTCACATCTCTACTTGAGTCTTGATATCAGTATTTAACATGTATTTCCAAGTTTAACAAGGTAAATTGAAGTGCATTGTTTCCTTTTTTGAGGCAGGGTATTACTATGTAGCCTCTGTGGGCCTGGAACTCACTTTATAGATTAATTAGTCTGACCACAAAGTTAAGGCAATCCTCTACCTCCTGAGTGCTGGGAATAAAGATATAAGCCACAACACTTGCTTTGTTGCCTTCTTGAAATGGTTCCTCTCACAGGCTTTTTTCCTCTTAAATAGAGGAAATTCCATTCCTCCAGCTAATTTGGGCCAAAACCATGTAGATTGATTTTGATATGTTCCATAGAGGTCCATGTGATAAAGGCTTAGTGCCTGAAGTGGTCCTACTGTGAGATAAGGAGATGGTAGAAACTTTTAGAGTTGGGACAAGGAAGGAGTTCATCTAGTGGTTATATAACATGTTTTGAAAAGGACAGCGAGAGTCTGAACTATTCTGTTTTTCTCCTTCACATCTGCCCATGAAATCAATGCTTTTCTCCATCACATAATTACTGCTATGATGTGAGATCTCAAGGCCCAAAGCACAGGTGCTAATCTATCATGGAGCAGAACCTCCAAAATCAAAAATTAAAACAGATATTTTCACTTAATATCCTGATTATTCTTTTTGCCAGCTAATGGAACTTTTCTGCTCTAAACATTTAAATAAAAGCTCATTGGTGCATAGTAAGTCTTATGTGATAATGTATATTCATTTCCTCACTATGGAGAAGCAAAGTATCTGTGTAAATTCAACAATTAAAGCACTAAATGACACAACAAAGAATGGTGGCATAAGCCTTTATTCCCAGCACTTGGGAAGCAGAGGAAGGCAGAGATCTCTGAGATGATCTGGTCTACACAGTAAATTCCAATCCAGCTGGGGATATAAGAAACACTGTTTAAAAAAAAAGCAAAAAATTTAAGTGACATCTTGAGGTCTTATATAGGACCTATAATAAAGCTAAGCTTGGAACAGACATTGTAAATTACAAGACTAGAAATAGTACAACAAGCTTCATAGATCTCCTTACAAAGAATGCTTGCATTTTCTGCCATCCTGTGCTTGGAAGCTGTAAGTATTTACAGAGCATTTGATTATGTTTCTTTTCATGATTGCTTTTCTTTGTGTAGGGAAATTCTTAAAAACAAATGTGTTCTTGTGATGTAGATCTATTTTATGTTAAGCTGTGAATTGTGGTGATTTATGATATGCTATAATATTTTTATGTATGGCCTGAAAACATGAAGAATTGTGTTCTAAATTTCTTTTTAACTCCCTTGTTGTGTATGGAAGCCATATGCAAACCTTGTATATTGGCAATGTTCTAAGATCTACAACACAACACGTCAGACCTGGGCCATTGTCAGTTTATTGTAGTCATTACTCCTGTCTAGTATACTAGTATTTTTATTGATTCTAGTCAACTGATATTCTTCCTCTTCTCTACAACCTGAGTGCATGTTGTTTAGGCTTAGAATTAGCAGTAAAAAACAAGCTTATTCAGTTACATATGCCATTCCCTGCTAGTAATTATGAATGTCACTCAGTTTTAAGTCCCTGAGATATGTGGGTGGGAAAGGCAACGGCAAAATAGTCAAAGGAGGATCACTGGGACATGGTGACACATTGGATGTGGGTGGTAGTCACTTGTAGAAAGCCAGACAGGCAGTGCCTTCTGAGTCATTGAGCTATCAAGATGCATAATGTTTACAAACAAATAATAGGATAATGGCAAACTTGCAAATTATTTTTCCCACTGAACTATAAAAAATAACTAATTTTAATTGTTCCATTCCTGGCTTCTCTGAATAGTTGATGGTCATTTTTCAGGCATTTTGTTAACTTTCTTGTCACAGCTATAAAATAAGCTGCCATTAAGAGAATTATGAATATTTAAAACGGAAAAGTTTATGCTTTATTTTGAGCATGCTTCTGATTTATACAGACAGAAAAGTGAAGCCCAGGGTCGTGAAGAACTGGGCTAGTCTACACATCATTTTAGATACAGAATCAGAATAAGATCTAGCAGTCTTGAGCCACCTGCACTGTGCTCTCTCCACTATTCCACCTTGCTTATTCCAGGAAATATTGACAATTATGCTTTTTAACACAAACTCTAAATGTGTTATCAGTTAGGCTTGAAAGGATATTTAATCTATGCTATTTAATCACTTGCAAAATAATTTTAAGATATCAGTACTATATGATATAATTGGTTAACAACCTGACTGAGATTCCTTAGCTTTTGTCCAAATATAGGGCATTCACTATTTATAGTAAAGACAAACCATATAACATTTTCTCCATTGTTAATATTCATCATATTAACTTAACTGTTTAAAAGGCCATTAGAATAATGATGATGGGTTATAAAGTATTGTACATGTTTTTCCTTAGTAGTCTACATAAAGGTCTGTTATATGATGGTAAAACAACAGCAACAGGAGATTTTATAGGTGAAAACAACTGATCTCCCTAACTTGAACGCTCTATCAGGCATAGGGGCATGTTAACACAAAGAGCTCCACATGGTTGGGCTACATTATGCAGGCAGCTGATTTCCTTCTCACCAATTAGAATAATAGTCCTCGCTTCCTGTAATATGCTCTCCTTATTTGTCTTCTACATTGCAATTAATATGTGCAAGAAGCTAAGGGGATGAAAAATAAATTGCAGCAAATCACATTTAATCAGCTTCCAATTCTTGTTTGCCTTCAAATGATTTGTCCATTCCATCACCAACAGCTTCCAGGACTGCATTTTAAAAAAATGTTTGCACTCACTTTGTTTTATGTTTTTTTGATTGACTGGCAGGCTGTATAGCAGCATATTGTTGCAGTCTACCATTTTCTCTGTGGGTGGTACCGCACAATAGTGATGAGAAACCATAATGACACTTCATCAAAAGTCACTAAAATATAAATAAATATGACATGAACTTCTTCATTTCATGAAGCCGTATCCCTTTATCTATTTACTCCCATCACTTCTGTATAGAGCAGTAATGGAAAATGTTAACCCTCTAGTTTCCAGAGCAACTTCAATAGGAATTGATTCTGAATGCTATTTGGAGACAACCTCTTCAATACAGGTGTATTCTCAGATTTAAAGCACAGTCACTCTTTATATTTATGCATTCTCCTTTCTAAGCACTTCTTATCAGACGAGATTTAAAGCAGATGCAAATTATTCAATGTAGTTATGAATTGAAAGCTCATAAGCTCATTGCTCTTCAAGTACTCATAACACCTGAGCCACCAGAACTGCTGAAGTAGACAATGGCATTTATACAGAAATTACAGAATCATCTTATTCTAAGTGGCATTTTTGTCTTTAGAGTGTAAGAGGGATGCCACTGCTTTTCAGAGCCTAATTGGTTTTCTCCCTTGATTTTAATTAAACTCACCCTAAGCTTGCAAAACCCCAATGCTTCTACTTAAGGGTGAGAAACCACAGTGCTTCCAGTTTTGAATACAGTAAGATAAAGAATCAATTGAACTGTTTGATTAACTGAATATTTGTGCATTTCACATTTTTATACAGCAAAAATGCTACATTATCAGAAGCAATCTAAACATTGATCAGTTATGGAGAGACAATATTTATTGCAAATCTCCAACAGGATTTGAGGAAATATTTAATGTGGCAGGCTGTAATGCATGTGTTCACTGCCCAGCAGTACCTCATTTATAATATGCCCAATTACAAAGCCTAATTGTTTACTATTATGATATTATCTAGGTACCATATTATTTAAAAGGAATGTCAGCTTTGGTGTTTGCTTCATTTAGTGCCGTGACAAAGATCAAGGTCTTAAGCATCCTGGACATAACCCAATTCCCATCTGCTTACTCAACCCTTTACTGTAAAGTCATTTAAATTGGCTGAGTCAGTTGCACCTGAACCTGAAGAGAGTCTTCTATCTTTTCTGGGATGAGTCAGCACACAGCTTTAGTATTGTGCTTTACCTAGGGAATGGACAACAATAACATGAATAGCAACCACATCGGAGTTATATAGTGCTGGAGGCCATCCCATAAGCAAACATTAATTAAGTTCTGAGTTTGAAAAAGGCAACAGAACAGAGATAAGTCTAGATCACTCCCAAACTATTAATGGCTACAAATAAGTGATTGGAACTTGAAAATTATATTTCAGCAGTGCATATTACCATAGCCACATATTTCTAAATAATGTGAGGACTGCTTCATTACTCTGTTTAGCCCTTTACATCTATTAAATATCCTAATCTTCACAACAACCCTGTGAAGACTATAGACATCATAGACAGAAATAGTAGTACAAAAGAGGTAAATTAAGGTACCAAATTTCACACAATTAGAAAGTTGTGTCTCCAGAAGGAACACTCTAGTGCTGCAAGGCCCATGCCTCTATTTTGAATCAACTAGCTACCATATCAGTGATATATTAAATTTACTACTAAGTCTTAGTATACTGATTTAAAGAAACAAACAATGGCTCCTAATTTCAGTGGTCGTGAAGATGCAAACTTATTTCAAAAATATGATCAGCAATGCTACACTAACACAGTCAAGTTCTACTAAATGTTCCCAGCAAACTTACAGGCTGACAACTATGTTAATATTCTCATTGCTGACTGCACTCTATAGAACATGAGTGGGAAGAGGAGCCACTGAACCAAAATTGAAAGTGAACTTCATCTTGTCAAATATTAATTTAGATAATGTATTCATTTATCAACTCCTTATTTGACTATGCACCATGTGTCATGGACTGAGTTGGGCTGTGGCACTCGCATTCATGTCATTTAAGGGAAAACAGCATCTTAGAGTAGACCTTAGTGAAATTCAGAGCATTGAATCAACACGCAACGTGAGAAACAAGCATTAATCTCCATCTGTGTTATTAAAAGGACAGGAAATTGTAGCTGTCTTCAGGACGTTTTTATTCAAGGTGAAGAGACAAGATATGCCCAAGAAAATGACTTTATTGTAATGATTTTAAGTACTTACAGAGATGGTTATTCACATACAACAGGGTTGCACTTAAAATAACTTATGCTTATCTTTTTATCATTGGTTTATTTTCTAATTTATTTTTTTTGTTATCAAACTTTTCCCATAAATCATACATCATTTTTCAATCAAATTTAGAATCACTTCCCTTTCCATGCCCCCCACCCCTTCTGAGTCCCTGCACTCTACCATCTCTCTCTCTCTCTCTCTCTCTCTCTCTCTCTCTCTCTCTC
>VZQC01014730.1:559117-575892 GCA_009823505.1 Rhizomys pruinosus
ATGACAGCATGAACTTTACAGGTAAATGGATGGAACTCACATTATGCTAAGTGAGGTAACAAAGTCCCAGAAAAACAAATCCCTCATTTGTGGATGCTAGCACCAAATACCTAGTAGTAAAACAAACTAAGCTATATATATATATCTGTGTCATTACAATGTGAACACCTTAATGGGATCTAGAATTAACCTAGGACTTATCTTTAGACTTTGTAATTGTGATATATGGGGGGAGGGTATGTATGCATACTTGAGAGTAATATAAAATTAAAGAGGGAAAATGTGAATTCCTAAACATGTTTTGGAATTAATATACAGTTACTTTCAAATGTCATAATTTTGGTATACATATGAAGAGCATATATACATATTTTGGAGCAATACAAATTGGAGGAAACAACAACAAAAGGACTGGGTCAAAGAACTGACTGAAGCAGTAAACTTCAGCCCCAAACAATAAACCTCTGCATAGAAAAACTTCAAAAAGACTGAAAAAAAAAAGATGCAAGACATGTATGGCAAAATGCATGAACTCAGGTGGAGTGGGAGCATGGAAAGGGGAATGAGTCTAAAATTGGACTGAGAAATGTTATATGAATCACACAAAACTTCAATAAAAACATTTTTAGAAAGACCAATATAAAAAAATGTAACTTTTTCTCTGTTTAAAAAAAGAATGATGTTGGCAATAGATTTTTTACATAGCTTTAATCATGTTGAGGCATGTTCCCTCCAGTCTAATTCCCTCTAGGACATTTAACATAAATCCATATTGAATTTAATCAAAGGCCATTTATGCATCTATTGAGATGACTAACCACGTGTTTTTTGTCTTTGAGTCCATTTATACGGTTTATGAGACTTATTGACTTATGTGTATTGAACCATCCCTGCATCCTACTTGATCATGGTGGATGACCTTTTTGATGTGTGCTTGTACGCAGTTTGCAAATATTTTGTTGAGAATTTTTGCATCTATATTCATTAAAGAAGTGGGTCTATATTTTACTTTTTTTTTTTTGGTCCTTTTGAGACAAGGTCTCCCTGTAGCCCCAGCTGTCCTAGAACTCACCTTGTAGACCAGGCTGGCCTTGAACTCACAAAGATCCACCTATCTCTGCCTCCCAAGTGCTTATAGTTTACTTTTTTGATTGTATCTTTGCCTGGTTTTGGTATTAGGGTGATGCTCGCTTCACAGAATGAAATTGAGGGATTTCCCGCTGTTTCTATCCTTTTGAATAATTTGAGTAATAAAAGTTACAAGTCCTCTTTAAATGCCTTACAGAATTATGCCATATATCCATCTTTTTTTGTGGGAGGTGTGGTATGACTGTTTCAATTCCTTCCTTTGTTATGGGTCGGTTCAACCTGTCCATCTCTTCTTGGTTAAACTTTGGTGCTTTCCATCCTTTCAGATATTCATCCATTTCCCTTAGGTTTACATATTTAATAACCTATAATATTTTAAGTATTCTCATATGATTGTTTGGATCTTTTCATTATATCTTGTGATGTTTTCTGATTCATCTCTAATTTTATTGATTTGGAGTTGCTCTTTCTTTCTTTTGGTCAATTGGGCTAGAGGTCTATCTATCTTGTTTATCCTTACAAAGAACCAGCTTTTGGATTCATTGATTCTTTGTATTGTTTTCTTTGTTTCTGTTTTGTTGATCTTTGCTCTGATTTTTATTATTTGTTCTTGTCTGTTCGGTTTGGGATTCAATATATGTTGTCTATCAAGTGTTTTTTTTTATTTATTTTTGTATGTGTATGAATGTACTGTCTGCATGTAGGTTTGTGCACCCATGTCATGCAATGTCTAGGAGGTCAGAACAGGGTCTCTGATTCCCCTGGAACTGGAGTTCTCCTGGAATTGGAGTTACAAACTGTTCTTAGCTGCCATGTGGGTGCAGGGGATCAAACCCGCGTCCTCTGCAAGAGCAGTCGGTGCTCTTAACCGCTAGGCCATCTCTCCAGCCCTATCAAGTGTTTTTAGTTTCAGTGTTAAGCCTTTATTTGTGCTTTCTGTTTTCTTCTTTTTTTTTCTTTTGTTTGTTTGGTTTTTGTCTTTTTGAGACAGGGTCTCCCTGCAGTCCCAGCTTGACTGATATCACTCTGTAGACCAGGCTGGACTTGAACTCATAAAAATCTACCTGGGCTATAAATTTCTCTCTCAGGACTGCTTTTAAGGTGTCCCATAGCTTTTGTTGTATTGTATTATACTTTTCCTTTCTATAAAGGAATGCTTTTTTTAATTTTTTTATTTTTAAAGGATTCTGCAATATAATGACACAGTTGTTTGCAGATAGCATTGATGTTACTCAGTATGTCATACAATTAGGTAATTGGTGCATTTTGCAAGTATCTATGTCCAAATTTTGAACAGCCCAAGGTTCTCATAGTCCAGTTGGAGAAGCTTGTATGCAAAGGCATGTTGGTCAGTTAGGAGTCCAGACTATATTCCTGTAGTCTCACGATTCACCCCTATCCCTCTGCAGCCCTTACAATCTACCACGCCTCCTCTTCCACAGTTTGTTCCCTGGGCTTTGGGAAAGGGGCACAAATGGGTGAGAAGAAAACAGTCTAATTTTTTTGGAGTTGTCATTTTGGACTCCAGTCTGTTCAGGTTGTTTCCCTTCATGGGTTGACAGGATTTCCAGTGATACCCTTTTTAGTCATACTAACAAAGCACAGGCTATTGGATGTACAGGCATTTAAGCAGTACCAATTATTATGTCAAGCTAAGCTGTGAGCATAGACACAGATGCTTGGATGGTATGCTAATCCGCAAACTGTGGATTCTCTATAAAGGGTGACAAGTTCTTATTGTGGCTTATAACATCTCCTAACCACTAGAGGGACATAAGCTTGTGGCATCCTCTGTGAGTTATTCCTCCAAGGAGAGAGCTAATAGCCAAATAGATTTGGGATATATATAGACCCTTGGCTGCCACTGTTGCACAGTATCTCCAGGCTCTTGAGGTGTAGCTGATATTGACGGAGGATTCTTGCTTGTCTCAGGGAGACCAATATTTTGCTGCAATTCTTTAGTGGCCTTTGGTAACACTCTCTGGCATTTCAGAGGCCAGTTGTTCGCTAGCAAGTGACGTCTCATAACATTTTTCATGCTCACATCAGGTCTTCGACAACAGGGACTTACTGCCTTTCTCCTTCCATATATCCCACTTATAGGCAAAAGGCCTTTATAATTTGAGGGGGGGGGTTTGAATCCCCTAGCCAACATCTCCTAGGCAGAATAATTCATTGCTGATGTCAGAGCTTTCCTGTAGTAATATATTTTGCTTAATTACACAACTTATAAACACTTTACTATTGAATTTGGCTCTAGATAGAGAAATATCCTTTCACAGTTCCTATGCCTATCAATCAGTTAATACGTTATGCCTGTTTTATAGGAAATTACCACTGTAACAATTGGCTCTAGTTTACAGTTAGGGAGTGGTTTCATTACCATCATGTTTTTCTTTTTCCTATAAAGGGGAGAGGTAGGAAGGTTTCTCAGTATCTGGAAGGTAAACTTCATTAGGGCCCATTATAAACAGTTAACCCCAATATTATTCAGAGAGATGCTCAGTGTCTGTGACTCAGGCAGTCTGAGGTTCCTCTTTCTTTAATGTTCAGATGGGTCAACCTCTCTGCTGGCATTTCCCAGTCCATCCTGCATAGCCATAAGTTGTATGTTTTCAGGCATTTAGATTGGTGATTTTTACCTGTGGGAACATAAAATTCTCCTCCCATTGTTAGTTTCAAGATCAGAAAAATTGAAAATTTATCAATAGTATTGGAACACAGAGTTTTCCATTTGTATCCCAGAAAGGATAGTACCCCACCTCCCACAATTCAGAGAACTAAAGGAAGGGATTGATCAAGGAATACTTTTATTGGTATTTTTGAGACAGGGTCTCCCTTTAGTCCCAGCTGACCTGTAACTCACTATGTAGACCAGGTTGGCCTTGAACTCACAGAGATCTGCCTGCCTCTATGTCCAGAGTGCTGAGATTAATGATGTGTGCCACCACGCTCAGCCTACGAATACTTTTATTTCTTTATTTCTCCCTTGACCCTTGTTCAGGAGTTTATTGTTTAGTCTCATGAACTTCTTGTAGATGGTAGGACATTTTTGGTATTGATATTAATCTTTATTGCACTGTGGTCCCATAGAATGCATGGGATTATTTCATTTTTTAATATTTGTTGAAGTTTGTCCCAATATGTGGTCAATTTTGAAGAACATTCCATGTGGTGCTGAGTAGAAAGGATATTCTTTGGAGTTTATGTGGAATATTTGGTCTATATATGTTAGGTCAATTTGGGGTAGCATATTGTTCATTCAGTTGTCCCTCTGTTTATTCTTGGTCTGGTTGATTTATCTAATGTGCACAGTGGGGTATTGACGTCCCCTACTATTAGTGTGACAGGGTTAATCTGTGCCTTAATGCCTTATATTACTGTGTTTATGAAGTTCAGTGCACCAGTGTTTGGTGCATATATATTCATGATTGTGAAATCTTCATTGTTAATTGTTCTTTTGATAATAGCATAGTGACCCTCTTCATCTCTTCTGAATAATTTGAATTTGAAGTCTATTTTGTCTGATAATAAAATAGCAACTCCTGCTTGCTTCTTGGTATCATTTCTTTGGAATAATTTTTCCACCATTTCACCTTAAGATGGAGTCTGTCTTTGAAGGTGAGATGGGTTTCATGTAGACAACAAAATGATGGATTCATTTTCTTTATTTTAAAAATATTTTTATTATTTATGTTATTGTTTTATTTTATTTTATTTTATTTATTTTGGTTGACCTATACAAATATAAAGTTGTGCATATTTATAGGGTCACATGATGTTTCATGCATATATACATTGTTTAAAAATTTAAACTGCTGAACATGTCTAGGTCGTTAATCATGTATAATTTCTTTGTGGTTAAAAATTCCACAGTTCTGGCCGGGTGTGGTGGTACAAGCCTTTAATCCTAGCACTGGGGAGGCAGAGGCAGGCAGATCGTTGTGAGTTCAAGTACAGCCTGGTCTACAGAGTTAGTTCCAGGACAGCTGGGGCTACAGGGAGACTCTGTCTCAAAAAGACAAAAAAAAAAAAAACCCACAGTTCTAAACAAAATTACACAGTTCTTTCTTTGAGGTTTTTGAAATGCATGCAATGTCACATCTGTATTGATCTTGCTGTAAAATCATACACCAAAGATTCATGCTGTATGTAACCAAATTGGTATTCATTGACCAGTTTCATCCACACATCAGTTCTATTTTTATTGTGTTCAAGGGTTCAGATTTTTCTTTTAATTTTATATTACTCTAAAATATGAATATACAACTTCTGCCCGTGTGCATTAATTACCATGCCTGAAAGTAGGTGGTAATTTAATTCTAGGGTTCATTATGATATTCACATTATAACATCAGAGTTGCTTTCAGATAGAGAGAAATATCACAATAAAATTGCTCAGCTTTTCTTTCAATTGGGGGACTTGGTACTAGCATCTACAAATAAGGGAAACAATTCCCCATTTTTTGGGGGGGGGCAGGGGACTGTGTTACTTCACGTAGCATAATGGCTTCAAGTTCCATCCATTTACCTGCAAATCTCATGATGTCATCTTCTTTACCACTGCATAGAACTCCATTGTGTAGATGTACTACTTTTTTTTATCCAGTCCTCAGTTGAGGGGCATTTGGGTTGGTTCCAAACTCGCTATTGCAAAAAGAGCTGCAATAAACATAGATGTGCATGTACCTTTGCAGTAGGATGTCTTTTGAATATATACCCAGAAGTGGTATGGCTGGGTCAGGTGGTAGGCTCATTTTGAGCCTTTTAAGGATCCCCTAGACTGCTCTCCACAGGGGTTGTATGAGTTTACAGTCCACCTACACCCTCTCCTGCATTTGGTGTCTTCTGTATTCTTGATCTTAGCCAGTTGTATCAGAGTGAGATGATATCTTAGAGTGGTTTAATTTGCATTTCCTTAATTATTAACGATGTTGAACATTTTTTGAAATGTTTTTCAGCCATCTTTACTTCCTCATTGGTGAAGTCTCTGTTCAGCTCATCAAACTCAAAAGCTTCTATATAGCTAAAGAAACAAGGAAGTGAAAACAAAACTGACAGAGTAGGAGGAAGTCTTCACCAGTGATACATCAGAGAGAGCATTAATATCCAGAATATATAATCTACTCAAAAAAACAAAGAAGCAAACAAATGACTAATTCATAAGATGGAGTAAAGAGATGAACAGAGACCCCACCAATTAGGAAGTAAAGATGGTAGAGAAACATCTTTAAAAGTGTTCAACATTGTTAATAGTTAAGGAAATGCAAATTAAAACCACTCTAGTAATCAGTTTCTTAATCCATTCTCCCAGTCTTTGTCTCTTGATTTGGGATTTCAGCCCATTAATATTTTATTATATTATATAATAATATAATAAAAGTTTTGGGTAGATGTATATTGTTTCCAATCACTTTAGTTTCTATTTGCAATTTTGGTCTATGCCTGTTTTTCTAGAGTTGTAACTTCCTTAATTATTTTCTCTGTTGCTTGGGAATATTCATTCTTTTGTTCTGCTGTTTGTATTGCTTCAAGCATTTTCTGGAGGGTTGGTTTTCTGGACATATATTCTTTGAGCTTGTTTATATCACAATGCATTTTTCTTTCTTCTTCAAATATAGTAAACATTTTTGCAGGGTAAATTATTCTGGGTTGTCATCTATAGTCATTTAGGACAAATCCCTGGTGGGGTATGACACAAGCCAACACTGTAGCCTTGATGCCTCCTAATGTCAGGAATCTTTATTGTCCACATTAGTAACAAGATAGTATTATATTATATATTATATATTATATTATATATTATATATATTATATTATATTATATTATATATATTATATATATATTATATGTAATATTATATATAATATATAATATATATTATATATTGTATATATTATATATATTATATATTATATTATACATTATATATTATATTATATATTATATTATACATTATATATTATATTATATATTATATATTATATTATATATTAGTAACAAGATAGTATCCAATCATAACAAAATATCATTAATATTTGTTACTATTTCTGCTTTATTACTAGAATTAAAAGGAGACTGCTAAATGATCCATAGTCTGTTGCAAACAGAACTTGGATGGTCCCAAGTGTTTGACTTGTCACCTCAGAGAAAAAAAATGGAATTTATATCTCTCACTCTCTCTCAGCCTCCCCTCCAAATCCCAGGAACTCTTGTGGAAGAGATTGGTGCATCAGATTATAGGGACCAAGGAGGGGGTATGAATTGTGAGATCATGGCAAAAATGGACTGGATTTTTGTTTTGTTTTGTTTTTCTGCTTTTTGTTTTGATCAACATGTTTGTGTAACCAAACTTCTTCAACTGTACTTGGGGACCATGGGTGCTACAAAAACTGGACTCAAATGTTAACTAATCAGGTTTATATGGACAGTGCATATGTTTATTGCCTATGTGTACCTACTGCTCAAATAAAAACATTTTTAAAATGAAATAAAAATTATATCACAAATTCACTTAAAATTAGACAGAAAGATAGTTTTTAAATTACTTTTCACAATTCAACAATTGTTTTTGGCCTCATAGCCTAGCTTTATAGTATTTTGAAATACATTTTATTCTGCTGTTTATTATTAAAATGTCAAAGTTCTACAAGTCATAGTTACTACTTGGTTCTGCAATCCATAAACAGGTAACACTGTAGATTATTGGGTTTCTTTTCTTTGTGTACAATGAATAAATAACAATTCCTCTCTTTTAGGAAAGCTCAAGGATCTCAATACATTCTCTTCATCAGAAAAATGCAGATTTTTTTTGAAAAGTCAATATAAAGCACAGACTCCCATAGCTATTCTTGAATTCAGAAGTGAGACCACATCAGTTCTTAAGGGAACAAGAGGTTTCCCCTTCAGACACTGAAAATAGTAGGCAAAGGCAAAGCTAAAACTTTTCAGCTCCACAAACATGGACCAGTTGTAGCTTTAGAAAATCTATAACAACCTTAGCTATGAATAGTAATGCTTATTTCATAATTTTGTACATGTATATGTCAGCCCATATGCGTGTCCACACTTCTCAGAGCATTAATCTAGATTTCCAGGTTTACAGTACTACATTAAGATGTTAAAGAAGTAAAATTTCATTAAAATTGCAAATTATGGTTTAATCTTCAAAATAGTAGAAATCTTGCAATCCATTTAAAACATTGTAGAGTATGATTCATACTTAAACAGCAGCCTTATAGGTATTGTTCATGACTCTCAAGGAAAGGTTGTTGAAGAAAATATCAAGTTATTCATTTCTATGGTTTGAAGTGAAATCATTGTTATGTCTGCCCCCCGCAGTTCTTATGAACATTTATCCTAGGTGGAAGACTATTAGAGTCCTTAAGAGATGTTAAGTAGAACATTCCTGAATTTTTCCAATTGCTAAGTGCCAAGAAATTTATAATAATTTTCCAATATATAATACTAATTTTCCAATATATCTAAAAAAAAAACATGAAAATTTCCAAGGTCAGGTTATTTAGTGAAAACTTTTTTTTTCCCTAAGTGAAGTATTCTATTTCATAATGTGTGTATGACACAAAGTGAAAAATATAGTGTCATAGAATTGGAGTTCAGGAAACTACTGCCCATTATTTTGACCAGGTAATTAAGGAATATAAGTTTGGACCATATTGAAAACATGAACCAGAACTTTAACCTATGACCAAAATGAAGGGTCCATATTAACCTTTCTCCCAGAAACAAACATATATGCAGAAGAGTGTCATTAAATAATCTTTTATAGATTTGTTTTACTCTTTTTTTAAGTTGTATTTATTTATTTATTTTATGTGTACGAATGTACTGTCTGCATGTAGGTCTGTGCACCCGTGTCCTGCAATGCTGTGGAGGTCAGAAGAGGGTGTCGGATTCCCCTGGAACTGGAGTTCTCCTGAAATTGGAGTTACAGATGGTTCTCAGCCATCCTGTGGGTGCTGGGAATAGAACCTGGGTCCTCTGCAAGAGCGGTCGGCACTCTTAACTGCTAGGCCATCCCTCCAACCCCAAGATTTGCTTTATTCTTTGGAAAGATTTATTTCTATGTATATTTACGCTAATGCAAATGGGATTGTTTTCCTGATCTTTTTCAGCCTGTTCATTATTGATACATGGGCAGTATCTTAGTTACTTTGTATTGCAGTGATGAAAACACTGACCAAACCAACTTGAGAAGGAAAGGTCTTATTTTGCCTACATCAAAGTTCTTCATCAAGGGAAGAAGCCAAGGCAGGAATTCAAGGCATGAGTTTTGATTCAGGAGATGAAGCACAGACTGCTTTAAGGTAAGCTTCTTACTGGCTTGCTCTTCTGGACTGTGTTCAGCTTGCTTTCTTAAACAACACAAAATCATTTGCCCACAGTGGGCTGGGGCCTCCCACGTCACTCAACAATCAAGTACAGGCTCCATGGACATGGTCACAGCCAATCCGATGGGGAAAATTCCTCAACTGAGGTTCCTTCTATTTACCCAGGTGTGTGAACTTGACAACTGAAACTATCTAGAACTGAGGACTACTGAATTTTGTGTTAATTTTGCATTCTTTTACGTTTCTGGAAGTGTTTATGAATTCTGTTTTCTGCTGGAGAATTTAGAGTTTTTTTATGTATAGGATTGTATCGTCTGTACATAGGGTTAATTTTATTTATTTTTATTTTTATATACATGAATTTTAAGCTACACTAAGTCTTCAGGCATTCTACTGAATTAATGTAGACACATTTAACACTTTTTTTTTTCTTGGCCTGATTTGAACACAAATACTTTCAGCTTTTTCCCCACTTAGTATACTGTGAATTTGCCATAATCAACATTAATATGTTGAGGTGTGTTCTTCTGGGCTTTTACCATGAAGGGCTCTTTACTTTGCCAAAAGTCTTTCCTACATCAGTTAAAATGATCTTGTGATTTCTGTCCTAAAGTATAGGTATATGATGTGTTATATTTATCAGTTTGTGTATGCCAAAGGATCTGATCTTGGTGTCCCTTAAGTGAAACAAACTTGACCATTGTGGTTCCTCTTTGTGTTTTCCTTGTTTATTTTTCCCTATGACTTTTATTTTGTTCTGCTTTGATTTTTGAGACAGTGTCTCATTTATAGCTCAAGTTGGTCTGATTCTGGCCTTGATGCATCAGTGATCCTCCTATTCCAGCCTCAAATGTGTTCAGATTATAAATGCACACTGCCGCTGGGTGAGGTGATGTATGCCTCTGATCCCAGCACTTTGGAGTCAGAGGCAGGTGGATCTCTGTGAGTTCAATTCCAGCCTTGTCTACAGAGTGAGTTCCAGGACAGCTGGAGCTATAGGGAGACCCTGTCTCGAAAAAAAAAAAATATGTACACTTATCACTTCCCACATCAGGGATCTTTTTGATGTATTGATGGATGTGCCTTGAAGGTATTTCATTGAAAATCTTTGTATCTCTGTTTACCAAGGAAATTAACAAAATTTTTTGTTGTGCTCATATCTTTTCTGTGCATCAAAAAAAAAATACTGGCTTAATGAAATAACTCTGTTAGGAATAGTTCTCTTCTTACTTTATGAAATAGCTTCAGGAGCATTTGTAGTAGATTTTCTTTCCAGGTCTTGTAGAATTCAGAAGCGAATCCATCTGTGTTTGGGATTTTTTTTTTTGTTGGTAGAATTTTTATTACTGCTTCAATCACATTGCTTGTTAGAGATCTTTTTAAGATCTTTGGGTCCTCTTAGTTAAATTTGGTTGGTTATATGTGTCTGGAAATATATCCATTTCTTTTACATTTTACAATTTACAAAAATATCATTTTCATTTTTTTAATTGTTAAAATTCTTCTGGTTTCTTCAATCACCCATCAGGTATTCAAAAGTTTGTTGTTCAATATCTATGAGGTTGTGTCTTTTTTGCTGTCTTCCTTGTTGTTGATTCCTCATTTTATTCCACTGTGATTAGATAAACTACAAGAAATTAATTTATCTGCCTTTATCTGACTTTTTTTTACACTCTCCCTGTAGCCCCAGCTGGCCTATATAGACCAGGTTGGCTCTGATCTCATAGAGATTCACATACCTCTGCTACTTTATCTCTGAGTTTAAAGGCATGTACTACCACACCAGTATGCTTAATTTTTAATTACCACACAACACCACAGGTTTCTTTATGGAATTTTCATACATACTTAGTTTTTTATTATTATTGATTTCTCACCCACTCTTTGTTCTTGTTTGCATACCCATTTTTACCCTTTCACCTTTAGAGTTCTGCCTTTTATTTTCATGTTTTATGTGTTCTATTACCTTTACCAACATGTCTCTTAAAGTCTCTTATTCTTCTTTTTGTCCTAAAATATGACTTACTTTAAACAAAATATCATAGGCTGCTCATAGGATTTTGTATTGTGCAATATTTGAGTGGAACACCCTGTAGATATGTCCTAAGGCTGTTTGATATGTAATATTATTTAGCCTTGTTTTTCTTGGTTGATTTTTTTTGTCTGGATGACTATTCACTGGGGAGACTGTAGTAATGAAATCATTTGTTATTATTTTGCTGAGATCAATATGTGCCTTTACATACAGACTTTTTTATGAAATTAAGCATATATTTGGAATTATTATATCCCTATGGTATATTTTCTCTTAATTCATATAAAGTGACCTTCTTTATACCTTCTAATTTTTTGTTGATCCCTTTGTTAGATTTCAGTCTACCTGTATTTTCTGGATTTCTATTCCCATTCATTCACTCAAAATGCTCTTTTCTATCTTCTCACACTAAGGTTATATTTGTCTTTGCTATTGAGGTCCATTTCTTATAGGCAACATATAAAAGGGTTTTCTTTCTTAATCCAGTATACCAGTCTACATATACTGATTAGACAATTGAAACCATTAATGTTCAAAGTTGTTGAAAGGTATTTGTGAAGTTTTATTTTGTTTTTATAATGTGCAATATATTTTTAAAAGTCACTTGCTTATCTACTATAGTTTATTTTTCTTTGACTTTGTCAATGAATTTATCATTCCCTCCATTGTGTATTATCCCTTCAAATATCTTTATTAGTGATGGTTTAAGGGTCAGAAATTCCATTGGTTTGTCTTTATCAAAGAAATGTCTCTTTCCTGCTTTAAATATTAAAGATAACTTTACTGTATATAATATCCTAGGTTGGTAATTATTAACTTCCAGAGCTTTTAGCATGTCATTCCAGGACTTCCTGAACTATAGAGATTCATTTGGAAAGTCTGATTTTATTCTGATGGATTT
The DNA here is from genome assembly GCA_009823505.1 of Rhizomys pruinosus. NCBI lineage: Eukaryota > Metazoa > Chordata > Mammalia > Rodentia > Spalacidae > Rhizomys > Rhizomys pruinosus. The sequence continues at coordinate 571,495 of VZQC01014730.1, forward strand.
ATGCCAATATGTGACTTAGAGATTATCTGTTTTGGCTTTCAATATTTATTTTTGTTTTGTGAATTCAGTGTTTAATCACAATAAGGACAAAGAAAACTATTTTTCTGGTCTCGTTTGTTTTCCCTTCTAAATATCTCCTACATTAAGATTTGAGAAATTTTCTGCTGTAATTTTATAAATGATGTTTTATTATGTGCTTTATCTTTTCATTATAATACTATGTTGTAGATATTAATAATTACCCTACATTATATCTGATGAAACTTGCTTATGATAAGTTGGTAGATGTGATGGTATATGATCCTAGCACTTAAAAGTCTGAAAGAGAAGGCTCATGATTGAGAGGCTATCCTAGGATACTGAGAGATCAGGTCTCAAAAACAGAAAATAATAGATCCCCCCAAATTAAACCACATTTTCATGTTTGTACAGGTATTAAATTGTTTGATTAGGTTATGAACCCAGGCAGTCAGTCACTACATCTCTCAGTTTTCATTATTACATCATTCAGTTGGATCTTTAAGGTTCAGCCAACTGTATAGGCTTTGATGTTCAGCATTGCCCAAGTTTGCATTTGATCCTAGATGTGCTCTGGTTGTATGTAGTAAAATGTGTCTCTATATTAGACAATAACCCTACCAAATTAAAAAAAAAATTCAGGATCCTCCCAGATCATTAGCATTTTAGTTATAAAGTGAAGACACCATATTGGAAAAGATGGCTTCCTGAATAAATGGTCACTATCTTTGGGAGGTTGTATAAGTGAGGTAATCAGAATTTATCATACCATTGATTACAACAATAAGGATGACTAGAATGACTTTTCCCTATTAGTCAAATTCTAAATGCTCAGTAAGATCAATTATTTTTAAAAGTCCCAATGAAATGCTGGAGGATGGGAGAGGGGACTGAAGAAAATAGCGTAAAACATATGCAATATAAGAACACACTCTTGGGCTGGAGAGATGGCCTAGCAGTTAAGAGCACCGACCGCTCTTGCAGAGGACCCAGGTTTGATCCCCAGCACCCACATGGCGGCTGAGAACCGTCTGAAACTCCAATTCCAGGAGAACTCCAGTTCCAGGGGAATCCGACACCCTCTTCTGACCTCCGCGGCATTGCACAACACGGGTGCACAAACTTGCATGCAGACAGTACATTCATACACATACAGAAATAAATAAAAATTAATTAAAAATTTAAAAAGAACATACTCTTTTATAAGCTAACTAATAAAAAAAAGAAAAATAACTTGAAATGTGCTATCCTGCCTGGATAGATAAGGGTTCTCTCAGAAATACCAGTTATGAGATGCCTCTCTGTGAGTTTTTGGATGTGGAGCCTCTAGAAGTTCCCAAAAGAATATAAGCTGTTGTTTCTGTTGGATGCCTAATAGGACTAGACAGTAAGATCCTTTTGCACAAGGCACCACATACTTAGGATACAGGATGAGACGAAATCAAATTAGACATGAACTGGACACTTCCTTCTCATTGTTGAATATCCACACTGTTATAATATACTATGGGAGATCTGGGTAAAGAAACATTGTCAATGATATAATCCATCAGTAGACCCTCAATGCTACAATACTGACCTGTTGTATAAGATAGCATGACTATTCTGTGGGTAACCAACCACATCCTGACAGAAACGTGGCAATTTCCATAAGAGCAGGTACATAATTGGTACCATACATCTACTCAAAAGTTGATGTCTAGGGTCAAATAAGGGAATATGTTACTGATGTTTTGCTAAATGAACATGTAATTAAACTGCCTTCTACATAATCATGTTTATACCCACAGAGTAGAATAACACAGAGTATTAGTTCCAAAAGCCTCTTTGGCATTGAGAAACAAACAGTCAAGGCATGTAGCATGCCACCCTGACCCCGGACCCTTGAGGTAGGGATAGGAGGTGCAGAGTCAATGACACAGACCCCAGGAGCCAGGTGAAAGGCAAAAGCAGGCTCATTTATTGCAGGAATAAGGCAGAACTTTATACCCCCTCCCTGAGTCCCATTGATCCCTGGGCAGGTGAGAGTTAGTGTGTCAGTTGGCTGGCAAATGGTGTATCTTTTCTTCCATAGGTTCAGCCTGAGGTTGCATCATCTGTCACCAGGCTGCTAGGGCAGATTTCAGATTGGCTCCATGGGGAAGTTGTAACTGAGCATGCACAGTTTATGTCCAGCAGCAGGGCTTACTTCTCCTACAAAGGCAGAAAATCCTTTTTAAATTTTATTCATTACTTTTAATATTTTTTTCATTTTTTGTTAAAGTTTTGTGTATTTCGTATAACATTTCTTAATCAAATATAGACTTAACTCCCCTTCCTTGTCCCATCCCATCAGAGTTAATGCATTCTTTGATAGTTCTTTCTCTTTTTTCGAATTTATATTTTGGCCTTTAATTTATTTTTCATATTTAGATAACTTGAAGGTTAAATTTTATTAAGATATATCCACTCCTATTATCATGTCAATAAGTGTATACTTTCTTACAGACAGAATGTCTCTATTGGGTTTCTCTATAAGTCACCTTAGGTTGAAAGAAGTTCCATACCAATTTCTTTGTGTAGAATTTTGTAACAAATTGTGATGTTACAAAATAAATTTTCATTTGTTAACTCATAACATTTCTTTGGTATAATTTTTTTTGCTTGGAATATAGTATTAATTATGACAGAAATATTTCATTCATTAGGAATATCTGTAGTGCAAATATTTTTGGGAAGATTAAGTCATGTTTCTTGGCTCAAGGAACAACTTGGAATCCTCAGTTAGCATAGACACTTCTGATGCAGAGTATTAGGATATTTTATTGACTTTGTAATATAATATGAGAGACTCCAGGCCATATATATATATATATATAGTCTTCAAAGATATTAACAAACCAGAGACAGGATAGGGTGGAAGAGTTGAACGTCATTATAGTCTTTGGTGTTAACTGATATTTCAGTCCTTGGTAATCAGTGTTCTCAAAAGCTCCTAAGAATTTTGTGACCTTCCTGTAAAGGCTGGAAATTTTTGTGTAGGTCTTCCACAGCCAACAAATCAGTTATGCTGTAGATTGTATTGATGAAATAAAGAAAGGTAAGGGTAACTAGAATATAAAACTAATAATAAAGAACAGTATAGCGATATATTTGATTTCATACACTTTTGGTTGACTTCACTTGGGAATCTGAAAAAGGTCCTTTTCTCCTCAACATTAACTCTTACCACATTATTAAAGGAATAACTACTTACAAATGTTTTCTTGTATTCACTGAAGTCATAGGTTCTCTTTCTTTTTTTAAAGGCACAAATAAATCCATTTTATTTAAATAATGATCTGTAAACATCCTTTCATTGGTATGTAACACATGCTGAACCAGTGGGTAAAAGTCTCCATAACAAACGTTCTATTACATCTACCTGCTATGTGGAAGGCAACAGTTGTTTTCAGTCCTGTGTCCTCCTTTTCGGTCTCTGGTTGATTCCTTTGTCTATTTACTTACCTAATGCTTTCAGGTTCATTGCCTTTTTAACCCCACCTAAAACACCATGTATCCTGTAGACAGTGTCTAGGCAAAACTGGGTTCTTGATGAACTCACGTCAATTAAATATGCATTAATCGAATATACACCCGTGTCCCTCTCCCACCCCTCCCCCCTTCCCAATTCACCATTTTGGTCCATTTTCTGATGCAGTCTTTCTGTTGTTGTTTTTTTTAGTATGCATCCCTCTCCACGAGAAATACTTATATCTGGATTATTGGTACTAGCATCCACATATGAAGGACACAATTTGTCGTTTGTTTTTCTGGGACTGTGTTACTTCACTTAACATAATGTCTTCTAGCTCCATCCATTTAACTGCAAAGTTCATGATGTTGTCCCTCTTTACTGCTGCATAGAACTCCATTGTATACATGTACCACATTTTCTCTATCCACTCGTCAGTTGCGGGGCACCTGGGCTGGTTCCAGATTTTTGCTATTGTGAACAGAGCTGCAATAAACAAAGCTGTGCATGTATCTTTGCAGTAAGATGTGTTTTGTGGGTATATACCCAGGAGTGGTATGACTGGGTCAAATGGAAGGCTCGTTTTGAGTCTTCTAAGGGTTCTCCACACTGCTTTCCATAGTGGCTGTACAAGTTTACATTCCCAACACCAATGGATGAGTGTTCCCCTTTCCCCACAACCTCTCCAGCACTTGGTATCATTCGTGTTCCTGAACCTAGCCAGTCTTATTGGAGTAAGGTGATATCTCAAAGTGGTTTTAATTTGCATTTCCTTAATTATCAGAGATGCTGAACACTTCTTAAGATGTTTCTTGGCCATCTCTATTTCCTCCTCTGTGAAGTCTCTATTCAGATCTTTGCTCCATCTTTTGACTGTTTCATTTGTT
>VZQC01014730.1:579591-627485 GCA_009823505.1 Rhizomys pruinosus
TATTTTTAGTTTGGGGAAATTTTCATCTATTATTCTGTTGAAGATCTGATCAATACTATTCTCTTGAGATTCTTCTCCTTCCTCTATTCCTATGATGTGGAGGTTTGATCTTTTCATAGTGTCCCATATTTCCTGGTTGTTCCACTTTTGTGTATTTTTAAATTTTTCATAATCTTTATTTGAGCTTTTTAATTGCTCTGTGTTATCTTCCACATCTGATATTCTTTGTTCTGCTTCCTCTGTTGTACTTCTGAGGCTTTTTCCTTTCCTTTCTTCTTGATTGAATGAGTGTTCTAATTCCTTTTTCGTTTCATCCTGTGTTTTCTTTAGTAATTCCATTTCCTTTTTGAGCTTCTCAATCTCTTCTTGGTGCTTCTCAATCTTTTCTTGGTGCTCCTTACTTCCTTGCTTGGCTTCCTTTTTCAGTGTTTCTACTTCCTTTCGGAGTTTGTTTTTTTTCTCCCTCTAGTTTTTGTGGAGTTTGTTGGTCTGTTCCTTTAGTTCTTTCCGAAGTTTGTCATTGTAACCCTCTAGGTCCTTTTTGAGTTTTTTGTTCTCTGTCTTTAGTTCTCTTTATTCTTTATTTTTTTCTCCCTCTAGTTCTTTCTGGAGTTTGTCAATCTGTTCCTTTAGTTCGTTCTGATGTTTGTCATTCTATCCCTCTATGTCCTTTTTGAGTTTTTCATTCTCTCTCTCTTTAGTTCTCTGAATTCCTCTTTATGTTCTTTAATTTCTCTGCATAGGTCTGCAATTATTCCTCCAACATCTGATCCTTGGGACTTCTCCAAGGGGTTCCCATTGTTGCTATCTCCTACTGGTTTGGTAGCGCTTGATGCAGGATTTTCCTGTGCCTTTCCCATGATGTCCCTTTGTCGTTTTCCTGGCATGTGGGCTTCCCTTTTGTGGTTCAGATCACAAATACCTTTCACTATGTTAGGGGATGGTTTTACTTTCCTCCTTCAGATACTTTTTTTCCCCCTTTCCTCCTCCTTGTTTATGGAGTATTGACTTGTCTAGTTTTCAATTTTGTAAATCACTCTTCTCTTCTTGTTCTGAAGGTTCTCCAAGAAAAAGTCCACTTGGATTCTCACCAATCTCGGGGGAGGGGGGGATATGGTTGACCTAGCCCACCCCGGCAGCCTGCACAAAGGTGCAGACCACTAGCCTGACCCTCTGGCTCTGGCGCCAAAGAAAGGCGTATGGCGGTCCCGCCCAGAGACACGACCCCCTAGCTGTGGCAGATGCTTACCCAAGTGATTTCTTTTCAGAATGCCTGGAAGAAACTGAAGACACGTTCTGAGACATCAGTCTCTGATTTAACTGCTTGCTTTCCTCTTCTTTCAACTGCAATGTTCGTTCTAACAGTATAATCCTCTGCTTTTCTTCAGAGAGCATATGAATGTTCTCCTGGACATACATCATGCTTGTCTCCATTGCTGAATCCACCCTTCCTTCATCTGCTGTCTCTGATCTAGCTCATTCACCTGGGAGCTCAGACACATAAGCTCCAAACAACCTTGGGGCAGCAACTATAGGTGGTGAAGGAATAAAACTGCTACTATGCAATTTACTGACTTCAAGATTTTTTCTTTTTCTCAAGCAAACGAGCTCCATCTTCAGAAAGTGATTCCATCAAATGTTTATCCTGCTCTTGTTGCTGCACTGTACTTTTTAACTTATCACTAAGATCATTTATTATGTTTTCTTTCCTTATTTTCTCTCTTGTTAAAACAGTATTAAAATTGGTCTGTTGTTCAGCGATCAAAGATGTCTTAACATTCTGCATTTCTTCATTCTTTCTTTTTTCTTGTTCTTCAAGTTGTTCTAGAAACTTTGCTTTTTCTTCCTGAAGCTTTTCCTGAAGTTCAGCAACTAAGCATGAAGAATCTTCTCCGGTAGATTCAAAGGCAGGACTTTTGGCTATTTGATTTTCAAGATTTTTAACTTTTTCTAATAACTCTCTCAACAAATTCTCTCTCCAATTTAAATTATTTTGGTGCAGTCTGAATAGCTTCATCTTTTTCATAATTAAGCTTCTGAATTAACTGTTTTTTGTCTTGTTCATGGCTCATCACCAATTCTTCTTTGTTTTTCTCAAGGTTTTGAGTAATAGCTTCATATATCTCTTCTTTCTGGATTATTTTTTCATCTTTTTTTGTTTTTCAAGCGCAGTCAATTCTGAGTCCAATTTACTCTGCAGATCAATAATTTGTTCTTTCAGTTTTTTTTTTCTATTTCAAATGCTTGGGGATGCAATGATGTTACTTTGTCTAGCTCAGCCTTAAGTATATTAGATTTTTCTTCATGTCTACTAATTAACTCTGAAATGCACTGATCTTTTTCAACTGTCATTAAAGTTCTTACCTCTGATAAGCCCATCTGATAATTCTCATTATTATCCTGAATCTTTTGGTTTAGGTTACTTATTTCTGTTCTCAAATTTTCTGTCTCTTTTTCAAGAAGAGATTTCAATGTTTCCTTCTGCTGTGTTTTGCTTTCTTCCAGCAAAATTTTTATTTCATCAGTTTCTGCTCCCTTTAATGCAAGTTCAACCTCTAATTTGAATCTCATGTCTGACAAATCAGAAACCTTGTGTTTCAATTATTGCAACTGCTGTTGTTATTCCTGGATAGCTGAGGAATGAGATTCTAGTATCTGATCAGTTCTTTGTTGATTTTCCTTTTTTAATTTTCCAAACATACTTTGTGGTCTGTCATAACTTTCTCAAACTCCTGTGTATGCCTGACATTCAGTGTGTCCTCTAATTCCTTGAGGTCACTTTGCTCCAAGCACTGAAGTTCTGCTCTCAGTAACTGCATCTTCTCATCATTTTCAACATGGAACTTTTTTTAAGTCTTCTAATACTACTTCTCGTGACTGCTTCAGTTCCTTCATTTCACAATTCTGAGTATGTATTATATTTTCCATCACTAATAACTTTTGATCCTTTTCGTTTTGCATGCAGATGACAGCTTCCAAAAGATTTTTTACAGTAAGTACATATGTATGCAGAGTCTTGAATATTCAATACTGTTCCAGATGAATTTTCTTTTTTTAATACTTTTATTGATAATTTGTATATTTCAGACATTACTTTTCAGTCCAATTTAGAAACATTCCCCTCTCCCTGTCAGATTTTCATCATTATAGTCCACATTCTCCATTGCTTTAGCATGAACCTTTTGATGACACTCAAGATATGAAAATCTGGTGAAGAATTTTCCACATTCAGTGCGTTTGTAGAGTCTCTCTCCAGTGTGGGTGGTCTGATGTTCAGTAAGAGATGATGGGTAGATGAAGATTTTTCCACAATGGGAACATTCATACAAATCTATTATATAATAGAGTTTAAATTCTCCATCTAGACCAAGGAACTGCAGAAGTCCTTCATATACTGTTGTCATATTTCTCTCATTCTCTAGCATCACATTCTGGTACAGGAGCTTTTCAGCCAAGTCCAGCCAAATCCAGCTCTTCCATGCTGAACTCCACAAGCACATCTTTGAATGTCACTGGCTCCATTCCAAGGGTAGAATCATTTCAGGATGCATCTTGGTCACCCAATGGTTGAATAATATTCTTAAATAGGTTCAACACGTCTGTTTTAGTTTGTCTTCCATTGCTGTGACAAAACACTCTGACCGACACCACCTTGGGGAGGAAAGGGTTTATTCAGCTTACATATCCCAGGTCACAGTTCATCACTGAGGGTGCCCAAGGCAGGAATTCAGGGCAGGAACCTGGAGGCAGGAGCTGAAGCACAAGCCATGGAGGAATGCTGTCCACTGGCTTGCTCCCCTGGCTCATGCCCAGCCCACCTTCTTATACAGCACACAACAAACTGCCCAGGGTGGCACCACTCTTGTGCGCTGGGCCCTCCCACACTGCTCGACCATCAAGATAATACTCCACAGATGTGGCCACAGGCCAATCCAATGGAGTCAATTCCCCAATTGAGGCTCCCTCAACCCAGGTGTGTCAAGTTGACACTAAAGGTATCCAGCACAAAGTCATTGCTGTTTTGGGGATTCTGTGAAGAGACCCACGTTCTGATTTCCTCAGAGACAACTGCTAGAAAGTTTCCTAGAACCAACAGTTTTACCAACTGTTCCTTTGTGTGGATCTCTGGTCTCAGACACTGAAGACAAATCTCACGAATTTATGGGGCCCAAGAGCTTCCACATATTTAAACTGTCTGAACATCTTATGAGATTACTCAGAGTCATATCTCTCTATCTCCAAGACATGTCAGGCCTCAGGACTTCATTGTGTTCACAAATATCCAGGCTTTGAGATTCTGCAGTAGCCATCTACTTGTTGAAAGACTGTGTATTAATAAATAGATTGTCTAATGTAGTTGAAATCCACGCTACTATAGTATATCCCAGTACTTCTTAGGCAGGGGATGAGCAACTCTTTACTATACACAGGGTGATTCACACATGTTCATAGCACAGAAGAATTCCAGGAACTTTAGACACGGAGCAAATGTGCAGCTTCTTCAGAGACTAAGAAAATAGTATCAATTCTCCTTCTTCTTAGAATAGGAAAAACATGTTTTCTCTTCTTATGATCAACCCTGTAATTCCATTGCTGCAATCTGGAGACACTTGTGAGAACCTCTGTAGTCCACAGCTCTGTAATAATTTTATATTACTCTAAACTAGAAATACATGCCTCCATATACCACATTTTCAAAGTCTGAAAATAAGTGGAAGGTTAATTCTAGATCCCATTAAAGTATTCACATTATAATGGTACAGTTGCTTTCAGGTAAAAGGAAAACACACACACACACACACACACACACACACACACACACACATTGCTCAGTTTTCCTTAGTACTAGGTATTTGGTGCTAGCATCCACAGATGAGGGATACCATTTGTTGTTGTGGACTGTGTTACTTTACTTAGCATAATGTCTTCTACCCCCATCCATTTACCTGCAAAGTTCATGATGCCATGTTTCTTTACCGCAGCATATAACTCAATTGTATAGAGGTAGCACATTTTCTCTATATACTCATTAGTTGACAGACATTTAGTTTGGGTCCAGTTCTTCACTATTGTGAAGACAGCTGCAATAAACATAGCTATGCATGTATCTTTGCAGTAGGATGAATCTTGTGGGTATATACCTGTGGTGGTTTGAATCAGGGTGTCCCCATAGCCTTTAAATATTCAGACATTTTTGTCCCCAGTTGATGGCACTGTTCTGGGAAATCTTAAAAGGTGTGTACATGCTGAAGGAAGTATGTCATTGGAGGCCGGATTAGTGAGTTTAACAAGCCTTGCAGTCTCCAGTCTCTGTCTCTTGACTTCCTGTGCTCATTGCGAGATGTGAACCTTGGATTTCTGCTCCAGCCCCTGACACCATGCCTCATGCCACAATAGACTCTGATTCCCTGTAATCATCAATCGTATGCTCAAATAAACTCTTCCTTTTATAAGTTTCCATGGTCATGGTGTTTTATCACAGCAACGTAAAAGTGATTAATACAGTATTTGGTACCAGAAGTGAGGTATAGGCTGTGAAGAACCTGACCATGTGGGTGTTTGGAAAAATGTGGAAGATTTTGGAACTTTGGTCTAAAAAACCAGTTGACTACTATAAGCAGAGATTAATAGGCCATTCTAGTAGAAGCCTAGAAGAAAGCATTGCTGCAAAAAAAAGTAGTTCCAGAGGAAAATAAAGACTTAGGCAGCGACTGGGATATTTTTCCAAAGAATCTGGCCACAGTTTGCCCACAGCCCAAATGTTTGCCTTATGCTAAGTTGAAAAGCAATGGACTGACGTCTTTGGCAGATGATATTTCAAGACAGCCTGATGTAGAAATGTTGGTGTGGTTATTAATGATGAATATTGTGCAGATCTATAGTGAAAAACAGCAGATGGGGCATAAAGAAATGCAGAATGTACAGTTTGGATCAGAAAAGTGCACTAAGAAGATTAATGGTGGGTACAAGGCAGGTGAAGGAGAATCTCCCTTTGATAAGGAGATTAAAGTGACTAACAAGAGGCCTATATATTTACAAGTAAACAATGGAAAAGGTAAGAAGATTAAAGTGATTAATGAGAGGCCTCGAGATTTACAAGTAAACAACAGAAAGAGTACCTTCAGAGCAAGACCATACCCAGCTAATCGTCCAATTTTTTGAAAGGAAAATACTGAAAGGGTTTTCTGCTCTAACAATTCCAGGGCAGAGAAAAGTTGCAAATATGGTTCAAGTAGGACAGAGTCCATCTAGAACTTGCAGCCAAACTCAGCAGTTTCATTCACGTGGTAATGACTTTACACGCATGAAGGATACAATAGTGAAGGGGTCATCAGTTCTTCTGTGGTTTCAGAGAGCCACCAAGGCCAGGCAGACTGCCGCAGGGGCATCCCTGAATAAAGAACGCCCTGATAGACCATCGTGTGAGGCTGTGAATGTGAAGCCTGGTTGGCAGCTGAGAACCCAAGAAGGCATTTGGGATGCCAGAGCTACGAGATACTTGCCAAGGAGAACTGCATACAGGGAGTCCAGCATAAGGAAAAGATGTATTTTGCAAGCAAAGCTTGCATAAGTCCAGCATAAGGAAGAGCTGAGCCATCTAAGCCATTTGGAAGTAAAGTCACAGAAGTTACACATGGAGCTACTTTACTTGGTGTTTGCCCTGCTAGTTTTCGGTCTTGTTTTGGTCCATTATTTCCTCACTATTCCTCTATTCCTCCCTATTGAAAGGGGAATGTGCATTTGGTTCCACTGTATGTTGGGAGAATGTAATTTGTCTTTTGATTTTACAGGAGTTTACAGTTAAGAGATTAGCCTGAGTCAGAAGAGAGTTTGGACTGTAGACTTTTGAATGGAATTGAGACTGGTAAAGACTATGGGGACTTTTAAAGTTGGACTAAATGCATTTTGCATTTTATATGGTCATGAGCCTATGGTGACCAGTGAGAGAATGTGTTGGTTTGAATGAGGGTGTCCCCCATAGTTTTTAAATATTCAGACATTTTGTCCCCAGTTGGTGGCACTGTTCTGGGAGATCTTAGAAGGTGTGGACATGCTGGAGGAAGTATGTCATTTGGGGCGGGCTTAGTGAGTTTAACAAGTCTTGCAGTCTCCAGTCTCTCTCTCTCTCTTGACTTCCTGTGCTCATTGTGAGATATGAACCTCGGCTTTCTACTCCAGCCCCAGCTACCATGCCTCATGCCACAATGGACTCTGATTGCCTGGAATCATCAGTCTTAAGCTCAAGTAAACTCTTCCTTTTATAAGTTTCCTTGGTCATGGTGTTTTATCACAGCAACAGAAAAGTGACTAATATAATACCCAGGAAAGGTATGACTTGGTCAGGAGGTAGACTCATTTTGAGCCTTTTAAGGGTTCTCCAGATTGCTTTCCATAGTGGTTGTACAAGTTTATATTTCCACCAGCAGTGGATGAGTGTTCTCCTTTCCCCACATCCTGCCCAGCATTTGGTGTCTTTTGCTTTTGTGATCTTAGCCAGTTTTATCAGAGTGAGATGATATCTTAAAGTGGTTTTAATTTGCATTTCCTTAATTATTAATGATGTTGAACACTTTTTAAGATGTTTCTCAGCCATCTTAATTTCCTCACTTGTGAAGTCTCTGTTCAGCTCTTTACCTCTTGAGTGGGATGCTCCTAGAAACCTGGGCTGGCAGTAACAGGGCGGGGATGGTCCTGGAAACCTGCATTGGATGCACTGGGGCTGGGAAGGTCCTGGAACCCACCTGCCAAGAAGCCCACCCTGTCTCTTTTTCATGCACTGGAAGTGAATGTGCTAGGATTGTCCTGGAACCCTGTACCGTAAGTGATTGGGCTTGGATTGTCTTGGATCCCTGGGCCGGAAGCCATGGAGCTGGGATGATCCTAGAACACCCCTGCCAAGAAACCCAGCATGTCACTCTCCGTGCACTGGGAGTGACTGTGCTGGGATGGTCCTGGAACCCTGGGTTGGAAGCAACAGCTCTCAGATGGTCTTGGAATCCTGTGTCAGAGGCACTTGGGCTGGAAAGGTCCTAGAATCTGCCTGCCAAGAAGCCTGCCTTCTCACTCTCTCATTACTTTTATTTTATGTATGAGTGTATGCCCTACAGGTAAGTACACCAATGTCTTTCAATGCTCGCAGAGGTCAGAAGATGGTGTTAGATACCCCTGGAACTGGAGTTATGGCTGGTTGTTGGTTTCCATGTAGATACTGGGAATTGAACCTCTGGTCCTTGGCAAAAGCAGCCAGTGCTCTTAACTGCTGAGCCATCTCTCCAGCTCCAAGGCAGAAACTCTTAACCCAAGTACTGATAATATGGTGGCTGCTGAGTGTTCATCAATATTACCCATTTTAACTCTCAGCAAATATCATAGAAAAAGAAATGGAAAGATAATAAGAATAAGAGGGCCAGGTATGGTGGCGCACAGCTTGTTTGATCACAGTACTTAGGAGGCAGAGGCAGGCGGATTTCTGTGCGTTCAGGTCCAGCCTGGTCCATATAGTGAGTTCCAGGCCAGCTGGGACTAAAGGGAGTCCCTGTCTCAAAAATGCCAAAAAAAAAAAAAAACAAACAAACAAAAAAAACAAAAAAGAGATATAAGATGAAGAGAAATCCTATAAAATGTTGGCCCCTGGATATTGCATGGCAGTTGCAGTTATGAACTCATAGTAGTTTTGATCACCTTCACGAAACATAAATGCCAGAAGAAAAATAGCAGGGAAGGACATGGGGGGAGTCACAGAAATGTGAGGGGATAAAACATGGTAGTGGAGGATATGATCACAATGCATTGTATATAATTTAAAAACTAAGCAAGGATATATAAAGGTGATTTTGGTGGTTTGAGATGTTCTGTATAAAATACATGAAAATTCAATAAAATTCTCAAAATTAAGACAAAATAAAAAGTAACAATGAAAATTTCTGTGTTGAAATAAACTTTGTAATAGTTTTCTGAAAGAATTGATTTAGATTTTTATAGAATTCTGACACGTATTCATTGAGATAATTGTTTTATTGGAACCATACATTTGATAGCATACATGGAAGAGAATAATATTCATGCTGAGATTGTTTAGTACGAAGTGGGAATGTAATGTTTGCTTTATAAACACAAATGTCAGAGTGTTTAATTCAAACTGATTTGAAACTATCAGAACAAAATTATTCTGATATTGTCATGTTCCCATAATAATAATTGTTTCTTTCTGAATTATGCAAATTTTAAAGCAATCTTATTCTGAAAAGATAACTGGAAAAAAAAAAAAAAACAGGTTCGTAAACATTTCACAGAAGTCACTTTTGAGTTCCACACATTGATAGAATAATAAATGGCTCATAGATGCTGGGAAGTTCTAAGATAAGGATGTAAATCCATATCAAGAATGGGCAAAATCAACTAAGCTAAAAATGAAATAGGAAGCATAAACCATACAGTTTTTTTCATCTTTTAAATAACTCATTACACTTTGGGATTTATCCAAAATACTATCCAGTGTATTAAATACACACCATATAATATCCTATAAATATATAGAATTATAATAAAGTCACCATATGGCACTTCAAATATGGTTATGTGGTATACACACTTAAGTAAATATGGATGCTAAGATGAAACTACCTTTGATCATCCAAATTCATTTAACAAAGGCTGTATCTAACATGCCATCCAATTTGATCCACAGCAAGTTTAATGTCATGTTCCTGAGGTATGTTGGAAATCAGATGAACATGATGACCTCTTGTCCTCTAAGATTGGTCATCTAAGTCTGTTTGCAGAAAAAGCTGGCAATGAAATTGCCAACACAACTGTGGATTAGAAAACTATGAGTATTCCCGTCAAACTGACCATTCAGAACAGACAAGCCAAGGTACAGGTAGTAATTTCTGCCTCAGTCCTGATCATTAAAGCCTACTAGGAGTCACTAAGATACAAAAAGAAGGAGAGGGAAGCTTTTATATTTGAAATGTCACTTTTCAGGTAATTACCAGTATTGATTGACAGATGCGGTATTGGTCTTTAGCCAAATAACTTTCTGAAACTATTAAAGAGATCTTGGGTAGAATACAGTGTATGAACTGCAATGTGGCCAAACTGGTAAAGAAACAAAATAGAAGGTATATAATTTATTTTTAAAATTTAATCTATTATTAATATATACATGTATGTGTGTGCAAATGTGAGTGTGATGTCTACATGAATGTAGGCATAAATGGAGGTCAAAGAATGATTTTGAGAGTCACTTCTCTCCAACAACCATAAGATCTTCAGATTGAACTCAGTCTGCCATATACTATATACTGAGCAATCTCACTGGCCGGATAGAAAGTATTTCAATAAAATATCACCTGAAAATCTATGCAATTGCAAAAGATGAAGAAGACACATTAAATATGCTTTCAATTTATAATTTTTAAATACTAAATGTTTTAATGATACACTTATTTACATTTTTTTCTTCTTTACTATGCCATGATATGGCAAGGTCAGGATCATGTATGATGTATAGTTAATACCTTGGACTCTAAAATATAATGAGCTATTTCCAAGGTGATAAAATATGTAGATATTGTGCCTCCTATTCCATTTTTAGCATTATTGTGCTTACTACTGTATGCATGAGATACTCTAGAACTACAGATGAAAAGGCAAGATTTTCTGATAAAATAAGGGTTGATCCAAGCTTGTGGAAGGTTTTGAATAAAATTAAAGTGAGGCCTGATCCAAGGACACAGATCTAGGATAATTCCAGAGCACAGTTGCACAGAACAGTTCCAAGATACATCTGGAGGAATGATAGTCAAACTTAAAAATTAAGAGTCAGGTTGTTTTACTCAGGTCATTGTAATATGGCATGGTAATGCTGCATATGAACACATATATAATTTAAGTCTAGAAACAACATATGGTATTTTTCTGACTCTGACTTATTTTGTTCTACACCATGATTTATTTTCATGCACATTCTCAGAAATATCAGGTTTTCAGGTTTTTTTTTTTTTTACGGTTGAAAAGAATTCCATTATGTGTACTACTGTACTTTCTTTATTCATTCATCTGTTGATGAACATCTAGGTTATTCCCACTTATTAAATATTGTGAAAGACTCAGCAATAAGCATGATGTGCTGGTATCCATTTTTGTTGACTTAGTCTCTCTCTCTTTCTCTCTCTTATATTATATATATAATACTATATAGTTATATTATAATATATATATATCAGTAGATGCGGTTGATTTGTATGGTTCTATTTCTTCGATTTTTAACCATCATAATGTTTTCTATAGTGCCATAGTGGCTAGACTGATTTACACATCTCCCACCAGCAGGGTAAAATGATTCATTTTTCCCCTTGAATCCTTGCCAAAATTTTTTGATATTTGTTTTGTTAATAATACACATTTGGACTGGTGGGAGATAGAGTATCAAAGCAATTTTTACTGTGTACTTCACTGATAGATATGGACCTTGAACATTTTTTTCAAATATTTATTAGAAAATTATTTTCTTCTCTTAACTACATATTTAGTTCATAAACTCATTCAATAATTGGCATGTTTCAGTTTTTAATTTTTCATATTTCTTATCAATTCCAGCTATTAATCTGATATTGGATATGTAAGAGATTAAGTTTTCTTCCCATTTTGTAGATTGGCTCTTCATTCCATTCATTGTTTCCTTATGAAATCCTGTAGTCAATTAAGGGCTCCTGGAACCATTTTCTTAAAGTCCTTACTTATGCATGTAACTTGGAGCCCATTTGTTGCTCTAACAGTTCCATAGTTTCATGTCTTGCACTAAAGCCTGTGATGGTTAGTTTGAATTGCCAATTTAACATAACTTAGAACCACCTGAGAAAAGATTCTCAGTGGCCAATTATCAAGATCAGTTTGGTCTGTATTCTTGTCTGAGAGTGAAAATCTTGGATTATATTAATTGATATGGGAAGAACCAGACAGAACACAGGTTGACAACATTCTCTGGGTTTGAGTCCTGAGATAACTGCCAGAGTCCAGAGAGCAAGCTGAACCCATGCATGCACACTTTCATTATCTCTGTTCTTGATTGTGGATGTGATTAGCTGCTTCAAGTTCTTACTGAATTAGCCACCATGATGAACTTTAATCTCAATTGTGAGCTGAAATAAATCCTATTTGCCCTAATTTGCTTATGTCAAGATATTTTACCATCAACAACTGGAACAGGGACTAGGAAGAAGTCTTTGATCTACCTTGAAATTCTTGAGGTATAGTTTTACAAGAGTGAAAAATACACATCTAATTTCTTTCTGTTACATGTCGATATTCAGGTTTCCAAAGACCATTTATTGAAGAGACATTTATCCAATGTATACTTTTCATACCTTTGTTTAAAATTAATTGGCTGTTATTTATAGGCTTATTTATACATACTCTGTTTCAGTAGTCAAACATTTTTTGCCAGGAACATATTGGCATTTTTTGGTTTTGTAAGTTTTAGCTGCTTTTACTATAGGTATGTAGGGATTTTAACATCAGGTATTTTGATATCTCCAGCATTAGGTAAGTCATTGTTTATTCAGGGTCTTCTTTTAGTCCGTATGAATTTTAGGATTGCCTTTTCTAGTTCTATGAAGAATGTCATCAGATTTTATTACATTGAATCTACAAATCATGTTTGATAATATAGCCATTTTTATAATATTAATTATTCTTATCTATGAGACTGGTGGGGAGACTTCCCATTATCTAAGGTCTTCAAATTTTTCCACTGTCTTGAAGTTTTAACTGTACAGATCTTCCTCTTCCCTAACTAGGTTAATTTCCAGGTATTTTATTATTTTTGAAGCTCCAGTGAATTATTTTTTGTATTTCTTTCTTAGAATGAAAATAATTCGCATATAGAAAGGCTACTGATTTTTTGTCATTTTCATATCCTGAAAGTTTGCTGAAAGTCTTGTTCATCAAGTTTAATTGTTGATTGAATCTTCAGGGTCTTCAAATATAAATCATGTTGTTTGCAAACAGGGATAAATTGACTTATTTTTCTCTTTGCGTCCCTTTTATTTATTTCTCTCATGTTGTTGCTGTGGATAATATATATATATATATATATATATATATATATATATATATATATATAAAATGTGTTCATAAGATATTTCTTTATAATTTTTCAGGAGAGAATCAATGAGATGACCCAATAGTCAGTGAACCAGATGCTCTTAACTGAATTCCCTCCAATTCCTTACCACCAACTGTCTGCCTGACTCCACACTTTAGATCAATGTTCTTGGCTTCTTGAGACACCTGTCCCTTTATAATTACCTTTGGCTGGCATGAAGTAGCCAGATAGAACATTGTCACCCCTTATAATCAACAAAAGTCTGGAATGTTAGGTCCCTAAAATGCCAGACCAAGGCTCTAGGTTGGCTGCACTGACCCCTACCTGACAGCAAAAACTTAAATTTAATATTTCTTAAGAACCCTGTGACTCGAGGACATGATTTATCAGGAGAACGAAGCTTCCTGTTCTCAACTCCAAGATATCATTTATCAGGAGACCACAGATTTCTGTTCCCATGACCATCACCCAAGGCAGAAGAGTATCTGCTACCAATAAACTTGCCTACTTCCATCAGTTATGAACCCCTCCCTTGAATTCTTCGTGTTTTTTCCATTTGACCCTAAAGCTGGGCTGCTCTGGCACACAGGCTTACCATCCTCCCCACAACCCTGATAAAACCTGTAAGTGTGGAATTACTGGCTGTTACTTTCTAGTCCCTTGAGACCACCCAAAGTTTCTCCCCAATAAACTCCTGGAATACTCAGGGAGTGGTCTCATTCAGTGGTTTCTTGGCAATTTGCATACAGTCATATTATATGAGCTTTAATACATTCTTGAATCCAGCTTACAAATACTTTCATGAGAATTGTGACATTGTATCATTATCAGGGTAATACTGAGTTCTTAGAATGAGTTTGAAAATTTGCTTTTCCTTTCTTTTTTTGAAGCAGTTTCAGGAATATTGGCATTAACTATTGATTGTTGGTTTG
This sequence comes from Rhizomys pruinosus, assembly GCA_009823505.1. Lineage (NCBI taxonomy): Eukaryota > Metazoa > Chordata > Mammalia > Rodentia > Spalacidae > Rhizomys > Rhizomys pruinosus. Next base: position 593,632 of record VZQC01014730.1, read on the forward strand.
CATCCCTCAGATTCTGGCACTTTTGTGGTGATGTTTTCATTCCTGCCATGATCACATTGCTTGTTCTAGGTTTGCTTAAGATGTATATATCTCAATTTAATTTCTATAGGTTATGTGTATCTAGGAATATATTAATTTTGTTTTTGTTTGTTCATTTTAAATATATATTTGCAAAGTATCCTTAATTTCACTTCAATCTGTTGTAAACTTCTAATTGTTCATCTCTAATTTTCCTAACTTTGGATTCTCTAACATTTCTTTGTTCAATTTTTGCTAAGAGATTTTTAACTCATTTATTTTTCAAAGAACAAAGTTTTTGTTTGATTGATTTTATATATCGTTCACTGAGCATACAATTCATTAATTTCTACACTGACTTTTTTCTTATTTCTTTTTGCTTTAATTTTTGTTTCATTAGTTCTTATTTTTTAAAACTTTGACTTATTATTACACTGATTATTTGAGATACAGTTTTTTTAATGTAAACACTCAAAACTATAACTTAGAATTGCATTAGCTATACTCCAAAGGTTCTGGAAATCTATGTTTAAAAATTAAATTTTATCATTCTGATTTACTGAATAACACAAAAATCTCTGTGTAGATTCTGTACATTCTATTATTATTGATGTCTAGTTTATTACAATATGATATAAAATATTTTATTCTTTTGTACATGTCAAGACTTGATTTCCATCCTACAATTTGCTCTTATTTAGAGCAGTTTCCTTTGGCTGTTTATGAGAATGATATACACACCCATATGTGTGTGGGGGGGTGTTAAGCCTAATTGGTATAAGGTATAGTATAAATAAGATGGTTCTGTTGTTGATTTTAATTTTGTTGACAATCTAACGATCAGAGTGGGTAATAAAGTCACCCACTACCAGTTTCAGGACATATGTGATATTTGTGCCTATTAGTACTTGCTTTTTAAAAAAAATGGAGCACCAACATTTGATGCATACATATTTACAACTGTTATATTTCCATGATAAATTGCTTTATTAATATTTAGTGCCCTTATTAATATCCTGTGACTAATTTTAGTTTTAAATCTGTTTTTTTCAGATATCAGAATATCTAAGCTTGTTTGTTTTTCATCTTCAATTTGCATGACAGATTGCCTTCCATCCGTTGACTGTCAGTCTGTGGGTGTCTTTGCTAGTTATATGCATTTGGTGATAACAGGGAGTTGGGTCTTATTTTTTTAATCCCATCATATACTCTGTGTCTCTTACAAGTACAAATTTTTAGCAAAATCAGAATCTCATTAATTCAGGACAGTTTTTTTAGTATCCTTAGAAGTTGGCTCCTCTCATTTTCACTCTCTTTTCAGAGGAGAAATATAAAATAATTAAGCTCATAAGACATGTTTCAGTGGTTAAGAAAACTGACTATTCTTGCAGAAGACCTGGGTTTGAATCCTATCACCCACATGGCAGCTAACAACTGTCTGTAACTTCAGTTACAGGGGATTCAATGACCTATTCTGTCTCACATAGACATAAAGTAAAAATAATAAATAAAAGTTAAAAATAAGAAATAACTACCCTCTTATTGAGAAGGCTAGGTCTATTACTTTTGCAAATGCTTGATTAGTTCAATGTTATGTTATTAAGTAATAGTAATGGCATATGAAAGCCACATCTCAAGGTAGTTGCTGTTAAGCAGAAATGCAGGAAGATTAACAAATCATGGTAAAAATAAAAATTATTCCTTCCAATCACATTTAAATGGAAAGCAGTATGGAGAACCCTTAAAAGACTCAAAATGAGCCTACCATCTGACTCAATCATGTCACTCCTGGGTATATACCCACAAGACTCATCCTACCGAAGAGATACATACACAGCCATGTTTATTGCAGCTCTCTTCACAATAGTGAAGATTTGGAAGCAACCCAAGTGCCCCTCAACCAATGAGTGGATAGAGAAAATGTGGCTCATCTACACAATGGATTTCTATGCAGTGGTAAAGAAAGATGGCATCATGAACTTTGCAGGAAAATGGATGGAACTAGAACATATTATGCTAAGTGAAGTAACACAGTACCAGAAAAACAAATATCAAATGGTATCCTTCATTTGTGGATGCTAGCACCAAGTACCTAATTTTAAGGCAAACTGAGCAATGTTAATGTTATATTCCTCTTTAGCTGAAAGCAACTGTGCTCTCATAATGTGAATCCCTTAAACGCTCTAGAATTAACCTACCACTTATTTTCAGACTTCGTAATCTTGGTATATGGGTAGAGGGGAGGATATGTAGGCACATTTTAAAGTAATATAAATTTAAAAGGGAAAATGTGAATCCTGAAATATGATTTGGAAATAACATACAGTTTATTTTCAGATGACATAATTTTAGTCTAGGTGTGAGAAGATAGATATATATAAATATATATTATATTAGATATAGATAGTACAAATTGGAGGGAACAGCAACAACAAAAGAACTGGGACAAGTAACCAACTGAAATGGTAAAGTTCTCCCCAAAACAACAGTCCTCTGCTTTGAAAAACTTTAAAACGTCTCAGAAAAAGATGCAAGGCAGTATAAGGCAGGTATGGCAGAATGCGTGAACCCGGGTGGGATGAGGGGCATGGAAAGAGAAAGGAGTCTAAATTGGACTGAGAAATGGTGTATGTAATGCATAAAACTTCTATAAAAATATTTTAAAATAAAATAAAATTAATGGAAGTCTTAAGGTTAGTCACAGTTATTTATTACTTGAGCAAACTGATAAACTATTGCATAATGAACATATTGAAGTATGCTTAAATTTGATTTCTGTATTCCACCAGTCCCTATAGTAAAACAATTTGATGATTCCTGAATTGGAATATTTAGCTACGGAAATGGAAATGGATGGTAATATTACCCTACTTGAGGGCTTTCTGAGCTTGCTTATATATGCATTAGTTAATATTATATTAATTTATACTACTTAAAGATGACATAATCTTGACATAATCGTGAAATATGCTCATATATTATAGGAGTTACTGTACCATTCCTGCAATCAGTTCATAAATGGGAATAATTTTGTCACAATGTAACACCAGGTAGAGTGTCTAATTCTACCATAATAAAACAAAGTAACACATTCTCTATGAATCAGAGGTTTAGTCTCTAGTATTGACATACCTAAGTTTAATTCTTTCTTTCTTTCTTTGTTTCTTTCTTTGTTTCTTTGTTTCTTTCTTTCTTTATTTATTTATTTATTTATTTATTTATTTTTGTATGTATATGAATGAAGTGTCTGCATGTAGGTCTCTGCACCCGTGTCGTGCAGTGCCACAGAGGTCAGAAGAGGGCGTCGGATTCCCCTAGAACTGGAGTTCTCCTGGAATTGGAGTTACAGACGGTTCTCAGCCGCCATGTGGGTGCTGGGGATCAAACCCAGGTCTTCTGCAAGAGTGGTTGGTGCTCTCAACCGTTAGGCCATCCCTCCAGCCCTCTTTCTTTCTTTCTAAATAAGGTCTCATGCATTCTAGTCTGGCCTCAAACTCCCTACATAGACAATATTAATTTTCAACTGACCTTCTTGCTTCAGGTTCTGAGATGATAAGTATGTGACACCATGCTTAAATATAATTTTACCTTATAAAAATACAGTTTATGAAATCTTGTAGCAGACAGACATAACACACTATACTATGCTAAAGTAAACCAGATAAAATGTGCATTGATTTTCAAATATTTGTCACTATTTTTCTTGGCAAGAAAAAAACTACCATTACCAAATTGTTTTGATAACCAAGGATCAATGGTATCATTGATTTTTACTATGATTCTCATAGTACTTTAATGCACAAGAGAGTAATTTTTCCATCACTGAGTAGAATAGGTAAATTATTTTATTTATGATAAAACTGAGAATTTTAATTGACTAATTAAAATAGTACTAACAATTTAAATTGTGTCCTAACATGTTATCAAAAAAATCAGGCTTGCCAATATATGGAAAATAAAACCACAACTTCAACTGTTATTTCAAATCATAGAATATAGAAAAAAACACAACTCAGGTGAAAAAATGAATCTTCTCTGTGAAAACAAAGGCATGATATTGCTTCTAAATCATCTGAGTGCCTACTAAAATACAGGAAATATGGGAAACAAATACTAGGCAAAAAAGATTAGAGTAGTATTATAAACTAAGTGTACAATATCATTTATGACAAGCATGCGTTGGTCCAAAACAAGCCTTTTTCAGTTATTTTGTTTTCTGATATCTATTAGACACATCACCTTTCTCATCCTCATCTTCGACAAAATGAAACTGATGATAATGCTTAATTTTTAAAGAATATTTTGTTAAATGGATTTATCCATTCACTGACTTACTTATTTGTGTGTATGAGAGTACATACATGACATAGCACATGTCTGAAGATCAGAGAGCAGCATGTAGAAATCAGTTCTCTCATTCCATCATGAAATACCCAAGGATTGTACTGGAGTTATCAGACTTGTCAATAGGCAACTACCTGCTGAGCTGTGTTGTCAGCCATTAATACAAATTTTTAAAAAGTTAAATAATATAACAATAGGTTAAGTTACTGGTATTGGGTAAATGATAAAAAACAATAACCCTTCTCTCAGCTTCTTGAAGCTAGAGGAACTCATATATTTGTTAGTTGTTGGCAACTTTACACAATCTAGAGACAACTGGGTGAAAGGATCCCAACCAAGGACTTTCTTCATTCAAATTCGCCTGTAGCCATGTCTGTGGGTATTTGCTGAGTTTCTAATTAATATAAAAGGCCTAACCCTCAGGCCTTCTGTATTAATCTTCCATCCCTAGGCAAGTGGGCCACAGCTGTATAAGAAAGAGAGTTTAACAAGCCAGGTAGAGCAAAGCAGAAAGCAACATTTCTCCATGATCTCTGCTTCAGTTCCTACCTCAAGAATCCTGCCTTGAGTTCCTGCCCTTATTTCCCTCAATGATGGATTGTGACCAGCAGCTGTAAGATGAAAGAATCTCTTTACTTCTCCACATTGCTTCTGGTCAGAGGGGTTTATCAAGGCTCCAGAAACCAAACTAAGACAATCAAAGCAAGAGAGATGTTCCAGCAGTTAAAATCACTTACTGCTCTTGCAGAATACCAGAGTGAATTTCCCAGCAACCACACAGTGATCACAATACATATTTATCCAGTTCCAAAGGTTTTGATGCTTTCTTCTGGACTCAGTGGGCACTGCATGTGTATGATACAGTTATATACATGCAGATAAAACATTTATATACATGAAAGTATGAAGAAGAAGAAGAAGAAGAAGAAGAAGAAGAAGAAGAAGAGGAGGAGGAGGAGGAGGAGGAGTTACAACAAGCAAGGGAGGGAAAATGAGAAAGAATAATGAGAGCTTGAAAACAATTAAAATTCATTATAAGTATGCATGAAACTGTTGAAGAATAAAGACAAACAAATTTCCATGTTTTTTTAAAAATAAATATCTAAGACTGAATTATTTTTAAATAGCATTTTAGTTAGGATACAGTCCTGGAATCTGAAAGTAGAAGATTGAGCACCTTCCTATGTTTGGAGTTTTCTGAGGAAAAAGGCCAGATAGCATCATAGAAGAGGCACATCTGAAATTAATCATATGGGGAGATGTAGCCTGCCAGAAAGAAGAGGCAGGTTTGTTCTTTTTAGAATATCAGACGATCAAGAACTGAGGGTTCTCACGAGAACTACACTAATCCCTTCTACATACAATACTCCAGTGACCCAAACACAGCCCACAAGGCCACAACCTTTCAAAATTCTGTCATCTCCCATATCCGCATGAACAGAAACCCCTTTTGCGAACAAATTTAAACTATATCTAAACTATAGCAAAGGTTAAATAGTTACATAGAAATTATAGGCTATAATGTATTGCCTATTATTTCTCCATATTTCATATAAGAAAATTGTGTGCATTCTATAAATGATAAACCAAAGAGGAAAATGTCAAAATAAATAGTATGATTTATAACACAACTCTTTCCATTGCCTGGCTACATTTTTTTTTTTTTTGGTTTATTCAGTTATCCAGTTTCATTTACAATGTTTACTTTAAATTGAAGATTTAAACATAGAGAATAAAAACAAATATAACAGCTGTATCAAAACTCACATAATGACTGTATCAATTATTGTATGAGGCTTTGATAATATACCATGACTAAAACAATTTATAGGAAGGAGCAATAACTTGAGCTTATGGAAATGTCATGCATCTACTATGGAATGCAGTGTGGAGAACTCTGAAAAAACTAAAACTGAAACTATCATATGATCTAATTATGCCACTCCTTGGCATATACCCAAATAACTCATCCTATTGTAGAGCTACTTATGTACCCATATTTGTTGCTGCTCTTTTCACAATATCAAAGAGAAAAGATGCAAACAGCTTAAATGTTCCTAAAGTGAGGAATGGATAGTGAAAATGTGGTAAATAAATGCAATGAAGTTCTACTTTGCAGTAAAGAAATACTAAATCATGAATATTTCAAGTAAATTGCTGAGACTTGTGTTAGTCAAGGTTCTCTAAAGAAACAGAATCAATAGAACGAATATATAGTTATATACGAATTTATTAATTTGCTCACGTGACAGAGCTCAAGGAGTCCAACAATTGCTGCCACACTGGACAGGCTGAGAATCCAGGGAACTGCTCAGTCCACAAGGCTGGATGTCTCAATAGTCCAAATCTGGTGCTGAAGGCCCGATGGATTCCAGGAGATCTGCCAGTCTCAGTACACGCTGGGATCCGAAGGGATGATCACAGCAGCATGACAAATTCACCAGTGAGAGAGAGGCAAGCAGCATGAAAAAAGGGACCAGCTCCCTCTGCCATGGCCTGCTGGCAAAGGGTAACGCCCACATTTGGGGTGGGCCCTCCGGCTGGAAGTAGTCCAATCCAAAGATCCTTTTTCTCTTATTTGTTCATCTTTAGTCCAGTCAAGTTGACAGCCAGGATTAACCATCGCAAGTCTACCCCTTGTCAACTTGACACCCAATAAATACCCTCTCCTTATGTTATACTTAAATGTTAAGTGCAAACAATGGCAAGGTCATAATTCCACCTAACATGTTATAAGTGTCCCATGTGCAATCACAAAGCATTATATCTTAAAATAGGTTGTAATGTCCTTGAGGAACACTTGGCCCTTCAGTATCTAATAATCTAAATATTATGACACTTAACACTTAATTCAGTTGCACATTCAAAAGGAAACAACACAAGCATCTGCTTAATATATGTATCTATATTAACAAGCACATTCTAAACCAAATAGGACAAAAGTTATTTTTTTTTAAATCCACGTTTCTGCAACTGGTCCCATGGCCTCAGCTGATATTTATGACTACCTTCTTCTACTACTCATCTGTATTTCCTCCACCATCAGCAAGCACCTCTGCAGGTCTTGGCTCTTTCCCTGGAGGAGTGACCCATACCTTCATCCCTGAAGGGTCTGGACCATTTGTTGTCCTGTCTGGTTTGAGTTGTTGGAGTTTCCCATTGACCTTAATCATAAGACATGGTAGCACCAGAAGGTGCCCTACAGCATATCCTGCCTTCCAGACATAATCTTCCTTGCTCCCATTGTGGAGAAAAAGTCCAATTTCCCCATGGTAGTCTGGATCAATCACTCCTCTTACTACTGTTATTCCTTCTTTAGCTTGTCGGCTTAAGGGCAGTAGATGCCCAAGGTGGCCAGGGGGAAGTCTTAGCTTCCAAACATTCAATGGAATGTTTGCTGTATCTCCTGGCAAAAGCACTCCCCCCTTTGTAGCCAAAACTTCTAGACCAGCAGAAAGCAAAGTCGTGGGTACAAGAAGCAAAAATTTTCCTACTGGGTCACTAGGGGTGATAGTGAGTGGAATCACTCCCTCTTCCACCCCTTGGTTCCTGGACCCATGAATTCTGGCTATAGTAGAAACAGTACCATATAGTGGGTGCTGATTGAAAGCATATATTGCTTGCTCAAGAACCTTGCCCCAGCACTCCAGGGTATTGTTACCTAATTGGCACTGTAATTGTGTCTTCAATAGGCCATTCCATCGTTCTATCAAGCCAGCTGCTTCTGGGTGGTGGGGAACATGGTAAGACCAGTGGAAACCATGACCGTGGGCCCACTGTTGCACTTTTTTGGCTGTGAAGTGAGTTCCTTGGTCAGAAGCAATGCTGTGAGGAATCCACCGTGATGGTGGATAAGGCATTCTGTAAGTCCCTGGGTGGTAGATTGGGCAGAAGTATTATGTGCAGGAAAGGCAAATTCATAACCAGAATGTAAGGACAAAGTGCTGTCCTCTCCATGATGGAAGTGGTCCAATGTAGTCAACCTGCTACCAGGTTGCTGGCTGGTCACCTCAGGGAATAACACCATGTCAGGAGCTCAGTGTTGGTCTCTGCTGTTGGCAAATCTGGCACTCAGCAGCAGCTGTAGCCAAATCAGCCTTGGTGAGTGGAAGAGCTGTAGAGCCCATGCATAACCTCCATCTCTGCCACCATGACCACTTTATTCATGGGCTCATTGAGCAACAACAGTAACAGCTGGAGAAAGAGGCTGACTATCCACAGAATGAGTCATCTGATGTACTTGATTATTTAACTCATCCTCTGCTGAGATCACCTTTTGATTAGCATTTACATGAGACACAAGTATCCTCAGATCCTTTGACCATTCAAAGAGTTCTATCCACATACTTCTTCCCCAAATTTTTTTCTCACCAATTTTCCAGTCATGCTTCTTCGAAGTCCCTGACCATCCAGGCAAACCATTGGATATAGCCCATGAATCAGTATATAACCCAACCTCTTGCCATTTCTCTTTCCAGGCAAAATGCACAACCATGTGCACTGCCTGAATTTCTGCCTGCTGTGAAGACTTTCCTTCACCAGTGTCCTTTAGGGTTGTTTCAGAAATAGGCTGTAATCCTGCATCTGTCCACCTCTGGGTGGTGCCTGCATAGCATGCAGAACCATCAGTAAACCAGGCCCTAGTCTTCTCTTCCTCAGTAGACTGATCATAGGGCAAACCCCATGACGCCATAGGTGCATGCTTAAGCACAGGAGGCATTGTAACAGGAGTGGGAACCATGGGCATTTGGGAAACTCCTTCATGTAGCTTGCTTGTGCCCTCAGGGCCTGCCCAGGCCCTGTCACATATGTACCATTTCCATTGGATAATGGACTGTTGCTGCCTATATCCTACATCCTACTTTATGGTCTGGTGGGTCAGATAACAGCCAGCTCATGATGGGCAGCTCAGGTTACATGGTGACTTGGTGGCCCATTGTCAAATGTTCAGTTTCCACCAAGGCCCAATAGCAGGCTAAAACCTGTCTCTCAAAAGGAGAATAGTTGTCTACAGATGAAGGTAGAGCGTTACTCCAAAATCCCAAGGGCCTCTGCTGTGATTCCCCTATGGGAGCCTGCCACAGACTCCAGACAGCATCTCTATCTGCCACTGATACCTCAAGCAACATTGGTTCCACTGGATCATATGGCCTTAGGGGCAGAGCAGCCTGACCTGCAGCCTGGACCTGTTGAAGAGCCTTTTCCTGTTCCAAGCCCCACTCAAAGTTTGCTGCCTTTCGAATCACCTGATATATGGGTCATAGTAACACACCCAGATGAGAAATGTGCTGCCCCCAGAATCCAAAAAGGCCCACTAAACATTGTGCTTCTTTCTTGGTGGAGGGTGGGTCCAGGTGCAACAACTTATTCTTTACCTTAGAAGGAATGTCTCTGCATGCTCCACACCACTGAACTCCTAGAAATGTCACTGAGGTAGATGGCCCTTGAATTTTAGTTGGATTTATTTTCCATCCTCTCATGAACATATGCGTTACCAACAAGTCCAGACTGGCTGCTCCCTTCTGTTCACTGGATTCAATCAGCATAAATCAATATAGTGGACCAGTGTGATATTTTGTGGAAGAGACAGGCGATCAAGATGCCTTCTAACTAAGTTATGGTGCAAGGCTGGAGAGTTAACATACACTTGAGGTAAGACAGTAAATGTATACTGTTGGCCTTGCCAGCTGAAAGCAAATTGCTTCTGGTGGTCCTTATGAACCGGTATTGAGAAAAAGCATTTGCCAGATCAATAGCTGCATACCAGGTACCAGGAGACATATTAATCTGCTCAAGTAAGGACACCACATCTGGTACAGTGGTTGCAATTGGTGTTACTATTGGTTGAGTTTTCTATAGTCAACTTTCATTCTCCATGATCCATCTGTCTTTTGCACAGGCCAAATTGGGGAGTTAAATGGAGATGTGGCAGGAATCACCACCCCTGCATCTTTCAAATCCTTGATGGTGGCACTAATTTCTGCAATCCCTCCAGGGATATGATACTGTTTTTGGTTCACTATTTTCTCTGGTAGAGGCAACACCAATGGTTTCCATTTGGCCTTTCCAACCATAATAGCCCTAACTCCACAGGTCAGGGAACCAATGTGGGAATTGTGCTAATTTCTAAGTATATCTATCCCAATTATACATTCTGGGACAGGGGAAATAACCACAGGATGAGTTATGGGACCCACTGGGCCCACTGTGAGTCAGACTTCAGCCAAAACTCCATTTATCTCCTGACCTCCATAGGCCCCTACTTTAACCAGAGGGCAATAATCCTTTTTAGGGTCTCTGGGGATCAGTGTCAACTCAGAACCAGTATCCAATAGGCCTCGAAAAGTCTGATTATCCTTTTCCCCAGTGTACAGTTACCCTAGTAAAAGGCCTCAGGTCCCTCTGGAGAAGGACAGGAGGAAGGCAAACAGCATAACTCTTTGGTATTGTGACAAGGTCCTTCCTCATCAGAACCCGGCCACCCCTTCATTCAGGGGTTTCTGGTCTGTGAACTGTCTCAAGTCTAGAAACTGGTTAACTGAACAGGATTCCCTATTGCTAAAATCCAGTGTTGACTTCCTGTCATTTGTTCTAGAGCTTTTCTGCTTATACAGATCAATTAAAAACTTAGTAGGCTTCTTAACAAACAACCTGTCAACCTCCACTGAATGGTGGGACTGTGGGGGTTTGGGCACAACAGTCTATAGATTGGTTTTGCACGAAGGATGCTTATACTCATGGATTATCACTTATAGCTAAAAAATGAAAAAAAATAAACCTGAAAGATGCAGGACAGTTATGGCAGAATACATGATCTGGGATGGGGTGGGGGTGGGGGGGAAGGGAAAGGGAAATATGCTGATCTGAATTGGAAAATGATGTATAAAATGCACAAACCATCAATAAAAATTAAAAAAAAAATAATAATAATAATAAAGATGCAACCTGCTATCTTCAAAAAAAAAAAATAAAAAAAATAAAAACTTAGTAGGCTTCTTATGTATTTGGTTCCTGGTAACACCATGATTAATTAGCCAGTTCCAAAGATCATTTCTGGTCATGCCATTATAGGCATTGTTTTGCCTTTGCCACCCATTATAACTACGAAAACTAAGCTCATCTGGCCTTCGGCGATTCAGTGCTGCTATCTCACACCTACCCTAAGGTCCTGTTAAACCTATTATGTGTACATTTAACTTATGCAAGTGAGCAACGATTTCTCTAACTGTAAGATCTGGTATAAGAAATAGAGCAAAAACAAAGCTCTTCAAATGTTCTGATGTCTCTCTCAGTCCTTTCCATTTTATAAACTCAGTGAAAGGCATGTCCTCTGGGTCCTCATATTGTAGAGAATGTGGTTTTACACTTTGAATCCACTCCAGCATGCCCATCTGCCTGACCCTCACAGTCCCTTCATCAATACTAAGCCAAAGAATATCAGGCATCTCTAATTAGCTGTTAGTAGGCCATGTTTTAATAAATATGTCAGCCAACCATTCAAATAAACTTTTAACAACTTTTTTTTAAGTTCTCAAGCTTCCATGTTAAATCTAGAGTCTCTACTCAGTGCGCTCATATCAATAAACTCAGTCTGGTCCAATTTTATATTACTACCTCCATTATTCCACACCCTTAAAATCCGTTCCCACACATATTCATTAGGCTTCTGCCAGAATGAATCGGCAAACTAATTAATTTCTTTAGTGGTGTAGCACACCTCCTCATGGACCACACTTTCTATCTCACCTCTAGAGGCTTGCTTAGCCTTGAATCTGGTTATAGGTCTAGAGGCAACAATTGCTGGGCCCTGAGAGACATTATCTCCCACTGGGAGGGAGAGCTTAGTTTCCTCAGGCAAGGTTTGGGAGAAGGTATCTGCAGGGTATGGATTCTCTGCTGAGGGTGGGGAAATTAATTCCTCAGATAAAGTAAATCTCTCAGACTCCGGGGATTCAAAGTCCTCATCATCATGGTTCTTACACAAATCTCCATCCCAAGTTTCAAGGTTCCACCCTTTCACCACCAGTGCTCTCACATTGACTGCTGACACTCTTCATGGCTGGGAATTAAATTTGCATTGTAAATCAGCCAAGTGTATAATAAGGGTTCCAGCTTGATTTTCTGTCACTTTATCTCTTTGGCTGCTGGAGAGAAGATGCTCTTCCAGGGCACACTTGGAAACTTTTAAGCCGTTGTTGTGAATCCAGAGCTGGTTAATTTTATCACTGAGCACTTTATTTTCCTCTATCACTTTATCCAGAGATGCTAGGAGCAACTAGGCAACATCATTATTTTCCTTATTTTTCCACAATTTCTCAAAAGTTTTATATTTAGAGTCGCTAAATTCTTTGCTCCTCACAAGAGGTGAGTTAGGTGAGTCAAATGGATCTAAGTTCATAATTACATCAAATAGTCTGCACCAGGGATTATCATTCCTCTTCATGCCACCAGGAGAGACTTCACTAACTCTAGGTTTCATTGGGTTGGAGAGCTGGCTCCAGAAACTACCAAGCCCACTAAAGAAATTCATCCTTTCAAATTTGTTTCTCTAGAACCACTTCTGGTACCAGAATCCGTGTTAGTCAGGGTTCTCTAAAGAAACAGAATGAATTGAATGAATATATAGCTATATACAAATTTATTGATTTGCTCACATGACAGAGCTCACGGAGTCCAACAACAGGCGCCACAATGGAGAGGCTGAGAATCCAAGGAACTGCTCAGTCTGCAAGGCTGGATGTCTCAGTAGTCCCAATCTGGTGCTGAAGGCCTGATGGATTCCAGGAGATATGCTGGTCTCAGTACATGCTGGGATCCAAAGGACTGATCACAGCAGCAAGACAAACTCACCAGTGAGAGAGAAGCAAGCAGCAGGAAAAAAGGGACCAGCTCCCTCTGCCACGGCCTTTTATACTGCCTGCCGGCAGAAAGTAATACCCACATTTGGGGTGGGCCATCCAGCTTGAGGTAGTCCAATTCAAAGATCCTTTTTCTCTTATTTGTTCATCCTTAGTCCAGTCAAGTTGACACCCAGGATTAACCGTCACAGAACTAGAAACTCTTATACTAAGTAAAAATACAGACTCAGGGGCTGGAGAGATGGCCTAGCAGTTAAGAGCTCTGACTGCTCTTGCAGAGGACCCGGGTTCGATCCCCAGCACCCACATGGTAGCTGAGAACCGTCTGTAACTCCAATTCCATGAGAACTCCAGTTCCAGGGGAATCCTACACCCTCTTCTGACCTCCGCGGCATTGCATGACATGGGTGCACAAATCTACAGGCAGACAGTGCATTCATACACATACAAAAATAAATAAAATTAAAAAAAGAAAAGAAGCCTAAAAGAAACAGACTCAGAAAAACAAGAGACAGATATTCTCCCTCATTTGCTGATGTTATCACCAAATCCTTATATGGAGAATATATCCTGATATAACTGCAAAAGTCAGGAGAATGACAGGAAAACATAGAGGTAAAGAGAAAGAAAGAGCCCAAAATAGCAGTTTAGTAGGAGACAGATATTACCAAGGAGAAAACGAGTAACATGGCTGTATTTAACTGGGAATAGAGAAAGGAGCAAAGAGTAAATCATGGGGCTAAGAAGAATAAGAAGCTCAAAGAGTGAATAAAATAGAAGGCAGGTCTTATCAAGGGGACAAAGAGAAAAATCGGGGTACTTTGAATGGGGAGAGACGATGTGGGTTAGACAGGGAGAGGAAAGTTATATAATGCTTAGGTGGTATTGGAAAAGAGGAAAATGTATTAATTCAAAACCCAAACGAAAATAAATATGCAGTATCTGAACACAAGCACAAGTGTATGTATATCTGAAGCCAGTATAACAAGAAACACAGTGCCACAGGAGAAACCTCCCTTTGAGTGGTTAGTTAATGTAGGCCAAGAAACTCCCAAAATAACACTGACTATTTGCATAGCCCTTGACTATGTTCCAGAACTTGAAGGGAAGACCATACTGCTAAAGATAGGACATAATTCAGACACAGGTTTGGGAAATATGGAACTGTAACTCACCTGGAGCCCAGCTCCCTGAAGACTAGTTCTCTTAGTTGTTGAGGATACTATGTAAGCTGCTAAAGGGGAAAAAAAGATTGATTAGTTGTACAGCCCCAAGTTTAAAGCCTAATAACCACGAAAATGACTGGCACAGTAAACTATATTGGTAGAGTAGATTCACTTTTATCTAGGGGGTAATCAGCAGCCATCTTCTTGGACTTAAAGTTTACTCAATGGGCGAGAACTCATGTGTGGGACTGTGAACATACCCACATGCATGTATTTGTAGAAATTATAGATACTGGATAAAATCCTATGTCTCTCACATCCCTAGAAAAAACATATTTTTGGATTATATTCTTCATATGGATCCTCATATTGACAGATAAGTATAACAGTCATCACTCATCAAAGAGGCATTTGATTCTAGATGGTGAAGTCTGTAATGGTGGGGAATGCATGGCAGCAGACAGCCATAACAGGAAGCTAAAAGAGGACATCCTTATCCATACACAGGAAAGAGAAAAAAGTAGGATGAGGCTAATAAGCATTCATAATCGACATCCATGACATACTTCCTCCAACATGAATCCACTTCTGAAATGTTCCATAACCTCAACAAACAGCACCATAAACTGGAGAATAAGTCATCAAATACATGAGCCAGTCTGTGGGAGATACTTCTCATTTAAATCAGCACCACCAGGATGACAGTAAATAACATATTTCAAAATTGTGACCAAAAGTATATGGAAAATAGGTATAGCCTATAAAACAATAAGTGTTTTTCTAATTATAGAAGATGTACTTCAGAAAAATAATTAATTTTCCAAAGAGAATTCTTTTATAAACTGTAAAGCTCATTTAAATGCTTTGTAAGATGATATAAACAGCATATATTAGGTTACATAATATTGAGTTTATGACATTTTCATATATTTATATAATGTATTTTTATCAGTTTCACTGCCATTACATATCATTGTCTTCCTGACACATCAAATGATTCACTTTTTCTACCCAACTAGTCCTCCTTCTGCTATCATGTCTTGTTTTGGTGACATAATGAGTTAATTTAGGTTTGCTGCCTGGATTACAGTGGCAGAAGGTTATTTATAGGAGCATGGATACCTTGATAATGGTTGCACCAATAAAGAAAATGTCCTTTCCTACCCTAGCAAACATCAGTTACCTGTAGATCTTCCAATCATAGGTATAATTCCCCTTCTCTTCCTTAGTGTCCATTAACTGTCAATAAATCACTGGCCTGGTCTGTAGGTTCTCTGTGGCTCAGCCCCTTGATTGGTAGGACTGTTCTAAATTATCTGAGAGTAAATATTTATATCTCTTTTCAGAGTACCTTTAGGCCAAACTTGATCTACCTCACCGTTGTTTGCCCCTACAGTTCCCCCTTTCCTGTGTGGTCACCTCCTCTGCTGTCTCTCAATCAGTATAATATCAATTACTAAGCTGTGTATTTTTATTCCTTTTATTTTCTTTTCCTTTCCTCTTATCTCTATGATAATTAACATATTAATATATATAATACCACCATTGACCATTTATTCCTTAAAATAATTGACAGGAAATGAGTGATTGCTTTGTAGCTGTTATTGTGTTTTCATAGTGCTTCTCTTACTGGATAGTGGCTGTTGTGAAGTGTCTATTCTTCCTTCAGGGAAAGACTGGAGAAAGATCTTTATTCACTATGAAGATGTTTAACAAAGGAAAGCAACCTAAAACTTTTGTCATTAATTATTTTATTTTTAAAATTACACGACTTAAGTAATATAGACACACTCACATTTGAAAGACTGTTATTTAAGACATTATCCATACAAAGAATAGAAAAAAGTTTCAACAATTCAAGTCTTTTAGTACCTGGGTCAATATACTTAAAGAACCAATTAAGTAGACATTTCCATTCCCTAGGAACTAAAACAATTGTAATATTGGATGAAGAATCTATCTTTCCTAAAATGTTTCTTCATTATTTAGAAGAAATGAGTCCTTAACATGTTGGACCTAGACTTCCACAAATGACTCACTTTGAAATGCTCTGTAATGGCTACATTGGTCTTTCTATGCCATCCCCAGCCTGAAAACGAATTCATTTGGTGGGAAAGTATTATCTCTTTATAGTCTATTTTCTAAATCCTTTAGTCACTTTCCCCAGTTGCCTAAGATGTACAGCACTTTACAGTGAGTAAAATGTGATTATCTTTCTGTTCACTTCTAAGCCCAGATATATAACAATCAGAAGCTAAGTAAAGTAAGGGGAATTAAAATGAGATGATAAGCAGTAACTGCTCAGTAATGAGTTCTGATTTATCTGTTCTAAGATATCGGCTTTCTTCCTTATTTCTAGGCAATTGTTAACTTTAAAGGGTAAATGCTTTTATTCTATTTCCATGTAACTTTTGACTGCTTCCTGTCTATCTTTTCAGGCACCCTCTTTTTATAATGAATAAAATTACATTTTCTCAACTATTAAATTTTCATTGGCTCTGAAAACTGAAAGAGAATCATATTTGAGAAGAGAAACTCCTGAGATATATTTCCAGTTTCATTGCTGGTTGTGACACTTAAGACAACTCATTTGCATTCTTTTGTGCTCCCATTTACATTTTGCTCATGCACATGCAGTCTCTGTCACTAATGTACAGGCAGTGAGAGTTTTCCAACTGAAGAATTTAAAAAATGGTAAATGAATTATCTCCCCAGAGATAAATGTGGATGTGTAGATATTGTGACTATCTCAGGTCTTTGATTCTCCACGGAATTCACCCACTCTGTAGGACTCTGATGCATGATTGGCTTCCCAGTCCTGTAATGGATAGTTCAGAGTAAAAATTTTAAGTAAAAATGAATAATAAGCATACTATGTCCTAAAAACATCAACAAATATACTGATGCCAACTTGACATTGAGATGGCCTAGTGGTTGAGAGTGCCGACTGCTCTTGCAGAGGACCCAGATTCGATCCCCAGCACCCACATGGCGGCTGAGAACGGTTTTAGTTCCAGTTCCAAGGGAATCCGGCACCCTCTTCTGACCTCCGTGTTGTTGCACGACACGGGTGAACGGACCAGCATGCAGACAGTACATTCATATGTGTATACGTATGAAGATAAATACAATTTAAAAAATGATTTGTAATCTTTCCATCCATCAAAAATTCATTTGAGGGCTAGAGAGATGGCCTAGCGGTTAAGAGCGCCGACCGCTCTTGCAGAGGACCCGGGTTCGATCCCCAGCGCCCACATGGCGGCCGAGAACCGTCTGAAATTCCGGTTCCAGGAGAACTCCAGTTCCAGGGGAATCCGAGAGACCCTTTTCTGACCTCCGCGACATTGCACGACACGGGTGCACAGACTTGCATGCAGACAGTACATTCATACACATACGGAAATAAATAAAATTAATAATAAAAAAATTCATTTGAATGGGATTGAGGCCACTGAATTTTAGAATCTTAAATGTCCTTCCTCATTATCACAGTGTACAGACAGTTTATCATTGTATAGATAAATGGTTACTCACCTAGTTATGTTCATTGATGGTACTAACACTTCAGAAGGGAGGAGAGAAGAGATTAAATTTCTTCCTATTTGATATACAATTTGCTGTCTACCTAACAGTTACCATTTTGTAGCACTTACTGCAGGCTAAATACGTTGTTGAAACTACTTCACTTGATCTTCAGAAAACTCCTTAAAATATGGAATGTCATAATCCCCATTTTATAGCAGAAATAATTGTCTGTAATCTATACTTAGTAACTCGTGAATGATAAAAGCTTAGACTCAAAGTAATTTGGCTCCACATTCTGTCTTCATTTATAATGTATTATTTATTATTTTTATTTTATGTGCATGAGTGTATTGCTTCATAAATGTAAGTGCACTTGTGTCCTGCAATGCCCACAGAGGTTAGAAGAGATTGTTGGATCCCTGGAACTGGAATTATGGATGGTTGTTCACTGTCAGGTGGATGCAGGCAATCGAATTCAGGTCATCTGCAAGAGCAGCCAGGGTTCCTAAGCCCCAAGCCATTTATTCATAATCTCACCATTATTTTTTCCTATGGTTTCTTGGCTTTCTGTCTTCATTGTCTTAGCTTAAACACTGGCAGTCCTTTTTACTGTGAAGTGCCAGATAGCAAATATTTTAGGCTTTTAACAACACGGTCTCCACTGATGACTTAATTCTGCTGTTGTAGCACAAATCACCACAGATAATATTGAAAGAATGACTAAGGATGTGTTGCAATTTAGCTTCATTTATGGGCACTGAAATGTGAATATAATGCTCTATATGAGAATACATTATTCTTATTTTGATTTTCTCAAATATTTTACAATACAAAAATTTTTTTTTTAATTTTTATTGATGGTTTGTGCATTTTATACATCATTTTCCAATTCAGATCAGGCATATTTCCCTTTCCCTTCCCCCCCACCCCCACCCCATCCCAGATCATGTATTCTGCCATAACTGTCCTGCATCTTTCAGGTTTATTTTTTTTCATTTTTTAGCTATAAGTGATAATCCATGAGTATAAGCATCCTTCGTGCAAAACCAATCTATAGACTGTTGTGCCCAAACCCCCACAGTCCCACCATTCAGTGGAGGTTGACAGGTTGTTTGTTCAATCAAGTTGATCAAATGAGTGTCCAGACTACATCGCTGTAGTTTCACCGTTCACCCCAATCGCAGCCTTTACATTCTACCACGCCCCCTCTTCCGCAGATTGTTCCCTAGGCTTAGAAAAGGGGCACAGGTGGATGAGAAGTAAAACTGTCCTCTCTCTCTGGAGCTGTTGACTTGGATTCTGGTCAATTCTGGCTGTTTCCTTTCATGGGCTGACAGTTTGTTCAGGAGTAACCTTTCGATCCTACTAATGAAGCACAAGCAATTAGATATATAGGTATTTAAGCAGCACTAATAGTTATGGTAGGTTACTTTGGCATAGACACATATGTTTGGATGATATGTTAATTCATGAATTACATTTTTACCCCCTGATAAATATAACAGGGTCTTACTGTGGCTTATGACATCTCCTAACCTGTAGAGGATGTAGGCTTGTGGCATCAGCCATGGGTTATTCCTCCAAGGAGAGAGCCAACAGCCAATTAGATTTGGGATATACAGGCACATGGCTGCCTCTGCTGCACAGTATTTCCAGGCAGGTGAAGTGTAGCTGGTGCTGATGGTGGAGTCTTGCTTGACTCAGGGAGACCCGTATTTGCTTTATTGGTTTAGTGGCCTTTGGGAACACTCTCTGGCATTCCAGAGGCCATCTGTACCCTTGCATGTGCGGTCTCAATACATCCCTCCCATGTTAACGTCAGGTCTTCGGCAGCAGGGTCTTATCGCCTCTCCTCCTGCAGGTATCCCAACTTAGGGGCAAGGAGCCCTTACCTTTTGTGGGGCCTTGGATCCCCTGGCCAACATCCCCCTGGTAGAACAATCCATTGCTGATGTCAGAGCTCCTGCATTAATATACTTTGCCTAAGTGCATAGCCCAAGGACTTTAGTATTATATTTGGTTCTGAACAGAGTATAATCCTTTTCACAGTTCTTATGTCTATTAGTCAATTAAAGAAGGCATTTTTACCGGTTTTATAAGAGATTACCTCTATAATAGTTGTCTCCAATTTACAGTTGGAGAATGACATCATCATCGTCATATTTCTCCTTGTTCTATGGGGGGGGAGGCAAGAAAGTCATATCAAAACCTTTGTTGCACCTAGAAGGTATAAGTTTCATTAGGACTCATTATAGATAGTTGTTACATGTAGGATCCACAGAAGGGTTCGATGTTTATGGCAATCTGAGGCTTTTCTTCCTTTCAGTGTTCAGACGGGTCAACCTTTCAGTTGCCACTTTTTGGTACATCCTACTCAATGCAAAGCTGTATCTTTTCTTTCTCAGCCGTTAAGTTGGTGACATTTTGTCCTGTTGGAACAAACAAATCTTTTCCCATAGTTAGTTTTAAGATTTGAATTGCAAGGTTTTTGACTAGAAGGTTTCATGTCTGTCTGTACCGCCCCCCCCCTTTTTTTTTAACCCATGAGTCTCCAGAAGACAGTTGTATTATACATAACTATAGGGTGGAATCAAGGCACAGATTTCATCAAATTCACCCATGCTGTTTTGGGTGACTATATATGATTAACTTGGGAAGCAAACTTAATTTTTGCTTTAAATCATCTTAAAGAGAATGCTACAAGGTGATACTGTACAACAGAGAAATTATAGAGAACATTTGTATGTGCCAATCCCAAAGTTATTGCTCTAGAGATTTTGTGTAAAACAAATGTGGACAACAGCAAATTATATCTACATTTAACTCAGATGCATTACCGTTTTTATCAGAGTCTGTAAACCAATGTTGTTTAATATACACATATTTACTTTTACTAAGTCCTAAAACACCATGTATCCTGTAGACAGTGTCTAGGTGAAACTGAGTACTTGCTGAACTCACATCAATTAAATATGCCTTGATTGAATATACATCCGTGTCCCTCTCCCACCCATCCCCCCTTCCCAATTCACCATTTCAGTCCATTTTCTGATGCAGTCTTTCTGTTGTTGTTCTTTTACTATGCATCCCTCTCCATGAGAAATATTTATATCTGGGTTGTTGGTACTAGCATCCACATATGAGGGACACCATTTGTCGTTTGTTTTTCTGGGACTGTGTTACTTCACTTAACATAATGTCTTCCAGCTCCATCCATTTACCTGCAAAGTTCATGATGTTGTCCCTCTTTACTGCTGCATAGAACTCCATTGTATACATGTACCACATTTTCTCTATCCACTCGTCAGTTGAGGGGCACCTGGGCTGGTTCCAGCTTTTTGCTATTGTGAACAGAGCTGCAATAAACATAGCTGTGCATGTATCTTTGCAGTAAGTTGTGTCTTGTGGGTATATACCCAGGAGTGGTATGACTGGGTCAAATGGAAGGCT
Organism: Rhizomys pruinosus; assembly: GCA_009823505.1. Taxonomy (NCBI): domain Eukaryota; kingdom Metazoa; phylum Chordata; class Mammalia; order Rodentia; family Spalacidae; genus Rhizomys; species Rhizomys pruinosus. Next base: position 614,993 of record VZQC01014730.1, read on the forward strand.
CATTTTGAGTCTTTTAAGGGTTCTCCACACTGCTTTCCATAGTGGCTGTACAAGTTTACATTCCCACCAGCAATGGATGAGTGTTCCCCTTTCCCCGCAACCTCTCCAGCACTTGGTATCATTCGTGTTCCTGATCCTAGCCAGTCTTATTGGAGTAAGGTGATATCTCAAAGTGGTTTTAATTTGCATTTCCTTAATTATCAGAGATGTTGAACACTTCTTAAGATGTTTCTCGGCCATCTCTAATTCCTCCTCTGTGAAGTCTCTATTCAGATCTTTGCTCCATCTTTTGAGTGATTCATTTGTTTTCTTTCTTCTTTGTTTTTTGAGTAGCTTGTATACTCTGGAAATTAATGCTTTGTCAGATGTATCTGCTGTGAAGGTTTCCTCCCACTCTGTGGGTCTTCTCCTCACTTCCTTTATTGCTTCCTTTGATGTACAGAAGCTTTTGAGTTTAATGAGGTCCCATTTGTCAATTGTCGATCTTATTTCTTGTGCAGCTGCTGTCTGATTTAGGAAGTCTTTTCCTACACCTATGTCTTGTAGTCTGCTGCCAAGCTTCTCTTCTATCACCTCCAGAGTTTGGGGTTTCACGTTGAGGTCTTTGGTCCATCTGGAGTTGACCTTTGTACAAGGTGAGAGGTAGGGGTTTAATTTCATTCTTCTACAAGTGGTGATCCAGTTTTGCCAGCACCACTTGCTGAAGATGCTGTCTTTCTTCCATTGTGTCTTCTTGGCCCCCTTGTCAAATATGAGGTGGCTGAAATTGTATGAGCTCAGGTTTGGATCTTCAGTTTTATTCCATTGGTCAACTGGTCTGTTTTTGTGCCAGTACCAGGCTGTCTTTATGACTATAGCCCTATAGTATAGTTTGATGTCTGGTATAGCGATCCCCCCTGTATTGCTCTTTTCACTCAGGGTTGCTTTGGCTATTCGGGGTCTTTTGTTTTTCCAAATGAAATTGAGGATTTTTTTTTCCAGGCCTGTGAAGAAACTCTTGGGGATTCTGATTGGGATCGCATTAAATCTGTACACTAGTTTGGGTAGGATGGACATTTTTACTATATTTATTTTCCCAATCCATGAGCATGGGAGGTTTGTCCATCTTCTGATGTCTTCCTCAATTTCCTTTTTCAGGGGTTTAAAATTTTTGTTGTAGAGATCCTTGGTGTCTTTGGTTAGGTTTGTTCCTAGGTATTTTATTGTTTTTGAGGCTATTGTGAGTGGGAAGGTCTCCTTGTAGTCCTTCTTCAGTTGCTTGTTGTTGGTGTAAAGAAAGGCTACTGATTTTTCTAGATTTATTTTGTATCCTGCCACTTTACCAAAGCTCTTAATCATTTCTAGGAGTTTTCTGGTGGAGTTCTTAGCATCCCTTAGGTAGACAATCATATCATCAGCAAAAAGGGATAGCTTGATTTCCTCTTTTCCAATTAGAACTCCTTTAATTTCCTTTTCTTGCCTTATTGCCCTTGCAAGGGTTTCCAGCACTATATTGAAGAGGAGTGGTGACAGGGGGCAGCCTTGCCGAGTTCCTACCTTCAAGGGGAATGCTTCTGTCATTTCCCCATTTAGGATGATATTGGCTGTGGGTTTCCTGTATATGGCTTTGATTACATTGAGGAATGATCCCTCTAGGCCAATTCCCTCCAGGACTTTAAACATGAAAGGATGCTGGATTTTGTCAAAGGCTTTCTCCGCATCAATTGAAATGATGGTGTGGTTTTTGTCCTTCAGTCCATTGATATGTTTGATGATGTTTATTGATTTTCGTATGTTGAACCATCCCTGCATCTCTGGTATGAATCCAACTTGGTCATGGTGGATGATTTTCTTGATGTGAGTCTGTATGCGATTTGCCAGAATCCTGTTTAGAATTTTGGCATCTGTGTTCATTAGGGAGATGGGTCTATAGTTCTCCTTTTTGGTTGTATCTTTCCCTGGTTTTGGTAGTAGCGTAATGCTGGCCTCATAGAAGGATTCTGGGAGAAGTCCCTCCGTTTGTATCCTTCTAAACAATTTAAGTAGTAATGGTTGTATGTCTTTTCGAAATATTTTATAAAATTCTGCCGTGAAACCATCCGGGCCTGGGCATTTTTTGGTTGGGAGGCTACTTATTACATCTTCGATTTCTTCCTGTACTATTGGTCTGTTTAGGCTGTCAATCTCTTCTTGGTTGAGCTTTGGTGATTCCCAGGATTTCAGATATTCATCCATTTCTTCTAGGTTTTCAAACTTAGTAGAGTATAAGTTTTTGAAGTAGTCCCGTATGATTGTCTGGATTTTTTCATTGTCTGTTGTGATGTTTCCCCTTTCATCACTGATTCTGTTGATTTGGAGTTGTTCCCTCTTTCTTTTGGTTAACTGGGCTAGAGGTCTGTCTATCTTGTTTATTCTCTCAAAGAACCAGCTTTTGGATTCATTGATTTTTTGTATGGTTTTCTTTGTTTCTATTTCATTGATCTCTGCTCTGATTTTTGTTATTTCTTCTTGTCTGCTCCGTTTAGGGTTCATTTGTTGTTGTTTCTCAAGTATTTTTAGCTGCAGTGTTAGGTCATTCACTTGTGTTCTTTCTGTTTTTTTAATGTAGGCACTTAGAGCTATAAACTTCCCTCTTAGGACTGCTTTTAAAGTGTCCCATAGATTTTGCTGTGTTGTTTTATCATTGTCATTCAGTTCCAGGAATGTTTTTATTTCTTTCTTTATTTCTTCCTTGACCCACTCATTATTCAGGAGAGTGTTGTTTAGTCTCCATGTGTTCCTGTAGGATGTAGGGTTTATTCTGGTGTTGATATTGAGTTTTATTGCACTGTGGTCTGATAGAATGCATGAGATTATTTCAATCTTTTTATATTTGTTGAGTTTTTCCCTGTGTCCCAGTATATGGTCTATTTTGGAGAATGTTCCATGAGGTGCTGAGTAGAAAGTGTATTCTCTGGTGTTTGGGTGAAATATTCGATAGATGTCTGTGAGGTCCATTTGGTGTATTGTGTCATTTAGTTCGGATGTCTCTCTGTTTATCCTTTGTCCTGTTGACCTGTCTAGGGGACTTAATGGGGTATTGAAGTCCCCTAGTATTAGTGTGCTGGGGTTAATCTGTGCCTTGAGATCCTGAAGAATTGTCTTTATAAAGTTTGGTGCACCGGTGTTTGGTGCATATATATTTATAATTGTGAAATCTTCATCGTCAATTGTTCCTTTAATAAAGATGTAGTGGCCCTCTTTGTCTCTTTTGATTTCTTTTGCTTTGAAGTCTATTTTGTCTGATATTAGAATAGCCACACCTGCTTTCTTTTTGGTACCATTTGCTTGGAATACTTTCTTCCATCCCTTCACCTTAAGTTGGTGCCTATCATTGAAATTGAGATGGGTTTCTTGTAGACAGCATATAGATGGGTTTTGTTTCCTAATCCATTCTCCCAGTCTATGCCTTTTGATTGGGGAGTTTAGCCCATTAATATTTAAGGTTATAATTGAAAGATGGATGTTGCTTCCTTTCATTTTATTATCCATTTGGGCTTCTAGCCTCTGATTTTGCTCCTATGGTTATGTTTTATTAGTTTCTTTTCCTAGGTGTTTGAGGATTGTTGCTCCTCTCTTCTACCCTTTGAATTGCTTCAAGTATTTTATGAAGAGTTGGTTTTCCAGACATGTATTCCATCATCTTGTTTATGTCATGGAAGATTTTTCTCTCTCCTTCAAGTATAGTCGACATTTTTGCTGGGTAAAGTATTCTGGGTTGGCATCCGTAGTCCCTTAACACTGGGAATGCTTTGCTCCATGTTCTTCTTGCTTTCATGGTTTGAGGCGAGAAGTCAGTTGTAATTCTGATGGGTTTCCCTTTGTATGTGACTTGTTTTTCTTTTGTAGCCCTCAGAATTTTGTCTTTGTTTTGGGCATCTAGCATTTTAACTATAATATGGCGTGGGGTGTTTCTTTTCTGATCTTGTCTGTTTGGGGTCCTATGTGCTTCTTGTATTTGTATGGGTTTGTCTATTTTTAGTTTGGGGAAGTTTTCATCTATTATTCTGTTGAAGATCTGATCAATACTATTCTCTTGAGATTCTTCTCCTTCCTCTATTCCTATGATACGGACGTTTGACCTTTTCATAGTGTCCCATATTTCCTGGTTGTTCCACGTTTGTGTATTTTTAAATTTTTCATAGTCTTTATTTGAGCTTTTTAATTGCTCTGTGTTATCTTCCAGATCTGATATTCTTTGTTCTGCTTCCTCCATTCTACTTCTGAGGCTTTTTCCTTTCCTTTCTTCTTGATTGAATGTGTGTTCTAATTCCTTTTTCATTTCATCCTGTGTTTTTTTTAGTACTTCCATTTCCTTTTTGAGCTCCTCAATCTCTTCTTGGTGCTTCTCAATCTCTTCTTGGTGCTCCTTACTTCGTTGGTTGGCTTCCTTTTTCAGTGTTTCTACTTCCTTTCGGAGTTTGTTTTTTTCTCCCTCTAGTTCTTTCTGGAGTTTGTTGGTCTGTTCCTTTAGTTCTTTCTGAAGTTTGTCATTGTATCCCTCTAGGTCCTTTTTGAGTTTTTCATTCTCTCTCTTTAGTTCTCTATATTCTTTATTTTTTTCTCCCTCTAGTTCTTTCCGGAGTTTGTCAATCTGTTCCTTTAGTTCTTTCTGATGTTTGTCATTGTATCCCTCTAGGTCCTTTTTGAGTTTTTCATTCTCTCTCTTTAGTTCTCTGAATTCCTCTTTATGTTCTTTAATTTCTCTGCATAGGTCTGCAATTATTCCTCTAAGATCTGTTCCTTGGTTCTCCTCCAAGGGGTTCCCATTGTAGCTGTCTCCTACAGGTTTGGTAGAGCTTGGTGCAGGATTATCCTGTGTCTTTCCCATGTTGTCCCTTCGTCGTGTCCCTGGCATGTGGGCTTCCCTTTTGTGGTTTAGATCACAAATAGCAGACGGTTTTGCTTTCCTCCTTCAGATAACTTTTTTGTTGTTGTTGTTGTTCCCCTTCCTCCTCCTTGTTTATGGAGTATGGACTTGTCTGCTTTTCAATTTTGTTGCTATATTAGGTATTGGAAGCCAAAGCACTCTTCTCTTCTTGTTCTGAAGGTTCTCCAACGGGGGGGGGGGGTTTGCCTGATCTAGCCCGCGCCCCGGCAGCCTGCTCAAAGGCGCAGCCGCCCTGGCCGCCGGACTCTCCGGACCCTCTGGCCCAGCGCCCGGGTCCCGCCCTCAAGGCCCCAGCTCCCAAGCTACTCGCCCAGGTGGCTTCTGGGTATCCTGCCCAAAGGCGCAGCCGCCCTGGCCGCTGGACTCTCCGGACCCTCTGGCCCAGCGCCCGGGTCCCGCCCTCAAGGCCCCAGCTCCCAAGCTACTCTACAAAAATATTTTTTACTGAGGAGTATAAAACCATCAATGGGCCAATATGACCCAAAGGGAGATTGTTGAATTCTGACCTAACTAATGCAGAAATGAGCTCCATAATGTATATCTATCTTTCTTTTTTTTACAGCTGCCTTAAGATTGTCCACCTTTTATTATCTCTATGCTAAAATATCATTAGAATCCGCTCTTAAATATATTTATCTTTATGACACATGGCTTTCAATTTCTTAATTTAGCATGTGTTTGTTCTTCTACAGCATCAGAAAACAGCTCAAACTTTTTTGATGATGAAATTTTCTAAAGATTTTCCTTGACTTATTTGATAATTCTATTAAGTTGAAGAACAGTATAAATGAACATATTATTTTAACTGACACTTCTATATTTGATATCATCATATATTGTCTTACTACCACCTATAACGTTTAAGATCCTTCCATGTCACTAGAAATATATTGTGTAGAGTTGAAAGAACATTGTTTGATTTCTCCTGATTTATAGCTGTCACTGGAGACTAGGTTTTTACTAAGTATTCTTTATGACTAGTGTATATGGATTAAACCTTGACTGATTGTTTTCTTAAACTAAGAGCTATGTACTCATAAGTATGCTACCAATAGCCAAGAATTTAACTAGAAAATATGTTTAATATTTTATATTAGCATCTTAATTTTATAGGTAGAGTAGTAACACTCAGAGCTAAATAGATATTAGAACAAGGATGTAAACTCATTTTGTTTCCTTGTGTCTGGATACAAATCTCTGTTCACTCTTAGAATGCTTCCCCTTTTCTCTCGAGGGGAATTTTTTCCTATGGATATACACTTCCAGCTTTTATCATGAGGCATTTTCTTTTTTATTTTTTATTGAGCTTTTGTATATTTCATACAACATTTCTTAAACAAAGTTAGACCTGTTCCCCCATCCTTACACCCCTCACCAGAATTCATGCAATCTGCCACATATGTTAAGTCCTGTCTTGCATCTTTTTTCATGAGGCATTTTCTACAGAGTAATTTCTACAAATATGATCTTACAGTTTATTTGAACAGTTATGCATATACTTTATCGGAGCATCTATTAATCATTGGAAAGCTATACAAGCTTCAGTGTGTGGGCTTCTGTAATATTACTGCAGTGTTCTCCATTTTCTGTATAATAAAATTTACTGAGGAAGTGTACATAATAAATAGAAGCAATAACCTGCCAGATTTTTACTCCAATTTTATATTAGATATGTGTAGAAATACTTTATTTTCAGTGTACATAATTATATACCTATTTCCAGCTAATGTCAACTCATACTTAGAATTTTGACTCCTTGATTATAAAAGAAAGCATTACACCTAAATTAGATAACTAAGAAGCAAAATATCCTACTAGTGTCTTCCGTCATCTTAGAAACTGGCAGCATTGTAAAATCATGCTTCTATGATATGTAAAATGTTATCCCCAAAATTGTTAAAAGTCCTTTTTAGTTTTTCTTGCAGATAATATGATCTTTTATATAGAGAGATTCTAAAGAATCCTCTTAAAATATTAGAACTAATAAACAAGATCAGGAAATCTATACACAAAAACTGCATTTCTATACACTAGTACTGAACAATTCAAAGTGAAATTAAGAAAACAATTGCAATTATAATACCATCAAAGTAATAAAATACTCAGTATTAAATCATGCAAAAGATACAAATTGTTCACAATAAAAGCTACAAAACATCCTTGAAAGCCATAAACGAAGACCTAAATAAATTGAAAAACTCCTGCTTATGACCCAGAAAGTTTAGTATTATTAAGAAATACTCTCTAAGCTTATCTACAGACAGGAAATAATCTCTATCAAAATCTCTGTTGCATTATTTTCAGAAGTTGGTAAGAGTAAGCTGAAATTCATGTGGAAATGAAAAGGACATAGGAGCCAAAATAATCTTGATAAAGAATAACAACACTGGAGAACTCACATGCTCTGACTTCAAAACATACTAGAAGGATACAATAACAAAGGCTGTGTTGTACTGTCATAAAGGTGAATGTGGGGCTGGAGAGATGGCCTAGCAGTTAAGAGCACCGACTACTCTTGTAGAGGACCAGGGTTCGATCCCCAGCACCCACGTGACAGCTGAGAACCGTCTTCAACTCCAGTTCCAGGGGAATCCGACACCCTCTTCTGATCTCCGCGGCATTGCACGACATGCGTGCACAAACCTACATGCAGACAATACATTCATAGACACAAAAATAAATAATAAAAAAATTAAAAAGGTGAATGCATAAGACATCACAGTATAACTGACCGTACATATATAAGCCACCTATATTTGGGATTCATTAATTTACAGTGAAAATACCATTGAAAACCAAAGAGATAAAATATTTTTTTAAATAAATGGTGCAGGACAAGTGTGTTTTTACAAGCTAGATAGTGGAGGTGGATCCTTACCTCATAACTTATTTTTAATTTGAAATAACCTGAGATTAAACATTTTTAGAAGCATAAGTACAGATAACTCTTTTTATGAAATTGACCTTCTTGAAATTAAGATCTTTTGCTCACCAGATCATAACCGTGAGGGAGCACTGGAAATCCTCAGGGTAGGGAGTGTATCTTAGTGCTAGAACACATGAAGTATTCTTTTTACTAATATATTTTTTTATTTTTTAGTTTTTAATTTCTGCTTGAGTGTTTTACTGTATATATGTAAGTGCACCACCGACATGCAGTCCCTGATGAGGTCAGAAGAGGGCATCGGTTCCCCTGGAACTAGACTTACTAACCACTGTTGGCTGTTATATGGATTCTGGGAAGCCAACATGGGTCCTCTGCAAGACTAATTTCAGAGTCAGTTTTCCAACTGTTAGAGAAGCAAAAGAGCCCCACAAGATTAACTGGTCAAAAAATCAAATCCAGTCTATCTATTGGAAGAACAACCTTTCCAGTTTCACAGGTCAATCACTTGATCAAAGGACCACCCCTAGGGGGGCAGTTCACCTTAAGTCATCTTAAATAGATGGGCAGAACACTTAGTGCATTAATGAGATATTCGACATTTCCTGCCTGGAATCCTGCAACCCAGCACAGCTTCTATACCTGGCCAAAGATTATATATATATATATATATATATCACTTTTTTCTTCAAATCTTCCTTCTCCCTGTCATGTGATTGCCAGTCACCCATATATCTGACCTCCATGCAAGCTCTAAACTTGTACGGCTCTTGGCATTTTTCCTTCTCCCTCCCATTCTCTTCAAGTCAGCTGCTGAGATTCACAGCTTGTCTGCCATGAGGACTTTTCTTTAAATCCTAATGAAATTGGATTTAAATCTTCTGTTGAGTCCATTCTTAAATTCTTTTATGAATGAGACTAAGCAACATCTAAGGGATGCTTTATCTCCCCCATCACAGCAAACATAAAGAATTTGTAAAACCACACACACACACACACACACACACACACACACACACACACATACAAAAGAGTTAACCTAACAGAAAATTGGAGGAAGATCTTAACTATTCACAGAGGACTTCAAAATGGTCAATCTGTACATTAAAAACACTCACCCTCATTACTGAGATAAAAACTGCAGCACAGTGTTGATACAGAGTGCCAGGACAGCTCAAAAAGTTATTGACAGCTATGTCTAACATTTCAAATCCTATGCACTTCTGAAACAAATGCAACTCAGCACAATCACTTTGCATACATGTTTATTTGTGGAGGGGTTTCAAGTAGTCCAGGCTGATCTAAAACTCATTATGTGGCCAAAACTCCTAAACTAATTTTAGGGTGGAAAAGAGTCAGTTTCATCTCATATTTCAAGGTTACAGTTAATCATGCCTGGCGTGGTGGCACATGCCTTTGATACCAGCCCTAGGGAGTCATAGGCATGCTGATCTCTGTGAGTTCAAGGCCATCCTGTTCTACAGAGTGAGCTCCAGGCCAGCTGGGACTAAAGGGAGACCCTGTCTCAAAAGTAGCAAAAAAATACAGTTAATAATAGCTGAGAAATGGCAACAGGAGAGAAGCTTAAGGAAGCTGGTTGCATTGCATATGTAATTAGAAAAAGAAAACAAAGATTGCCTTCATACTTGTGTTTAGCTCTTTCTTCACTCACATAGTTCAGGATTCCGTGCCTAGGTAATCACACCACCCAAATTGGTCAGGTCTTCTCATCTCCCTGAATGTAATCAAGAAAATCCCCCAAAGATATGCTCATAGGCAATCCTGATCTAGATAACCCCTGCCTGGTATGGCAGCTCACACTTGTATGATTTGGAGGCCATCCTGGGCTATAAAATGAGACCATATCTCAAAACAAAACCACAAAAAAAATTGAATCTGTACTTCTGTTTTTCTTGGATGTTTTTCAAAGCTGGATCTTAAAGTTTTAAATATCCTTCCTCTTTCTAAAAAATGCTGAGAGTAGATGTGAGTGACCCACTCCAGGCTCTAACTAACAAAAAATACAATAAATAATTTCAATTTGAATAAATACAAATATAAGAACTAAAACCATAAAATACTTTGAAGAAAAATATGTATGAACCTTGTTCATTTGGGATTTGGTTATTGGTTTTTGAAAATTAAAAAAAAATCATTGAATACCAAGGAAGTGATACAACTGCCCAGAGAATAAGATAAACTACTAATGAGGAAATATATGTAGAATGTAAGCATGTTTGCAATTCAATAGTATATGTACAATTTTCAGATGGGCATTTTTCCAAAGATTTAGAAATGACATGTAAGGACATGCAAAGGTGTTCAGTATCATTAGATTCTAGATACAGACAAGTTAAAATCTTAAATTGATGTCATTGCACACCAACTAAGGTGAATCTAACTTAAACAGGAGAAAATATCAGGTATTTGTGAGAATGTGGACAAATTGTAACCACCATATATTACTGTTGGAACTCTAAAATAGTACAGATGTTTTAAAACTCAGGCTGCAGATCCTCTAAGATAGAGCATATGGATTATTGATTCAAAAATTATCTTCTTAAAAAACATATATACTTATAAAACATACATATAAATATTAATAACAGCATCATTCATAGAATCACCACAGTAGATACAAGCCAACATTTCATCAACTGATTATTAAAAAATACTTACCCACTCAATCAATGTATCATTATTTTACTAAAGGGAAATCCTGTCTCAAACAGACACAAAAATATAGAAATGATAACACATGCTAGAACATGGCAGAATATTAAAAATCATTCACTAAAGGAATCAGCAACAAAATTCCTTATATTATGATTCCATTTATATGAAATGCACAAAAAGAGCTAAGTCTGTAATCCAGAAAGTATGCTAGTAATTTCCCATGATGAAAGATGATATTAGATTTAGTAAATGTAGAACAAGTGCTAATCAGTAACGAATGGGGTTTTAGGGTGGTGATAAATGTGTTCTTTGATTTACTTAGTGATAGTCTAGTAAGTTTGTACATATTAAATATCCATACACTTTAAAGAGGTCATTTCCAAGGTGTATGAATAATATCGCTATAAATGCATTAGTAAAACAGAATGTAACCCTAGTCGACTTGTGGAAGCCACTCTGAGTTAATCTGAACTAAACTTTCTTTAGCACTGTGAGACCCTCTTAAATTCAATATGTATTTAGTGACTAGCTCTGCCACACAGGATTCAAAGAAGAGTTAAGACCCAGTCTTTGATCTCAGGGTTGTCTAAGTTTAACAGGCTGATAAAACAAGTAAGTAAATAATGCAAGGATTTTATATAACACGGAGTAGGCTGTAGTCATACTAGCAATTTTAACAAATAAGTACAAAAATGTCAATAACTTCATGAATTTACCTCTGCCCATAGAATAATCTGGTATAGGCACTGGCCTTCCACTCATATGATACAGACACTTGGGCATTTTTCACTGTTCAAGTCCAGCATCATCTATGATTCAAGAGACCTCATATTGGCTGACAAAAGGTAAAAACAAAACAAAACAAAACAACAACAAAACAGAAAGCAAGGAGAGCTCATCTCTTTTGATTCTTCCTTGGCCATGTTTCTTTCTTTCCATTTGCAATAACTGTTCCCAAGATCTCCATACATCTGTAAGAGTAGGTAGGAAAAGTACTTTTGAGCAGGATACCCACATAAAAGTCATAATTATTTACAATAGAAAAGTACAATCCTCCAAAAAATGAAATCTACTGGTATAAATAACTAAAATTTATGAGGCTGGAACTTGTTCCACATATGGCTAAATCCCAGATGCTCCAAGGAATTATGGAAATTAATTAATTATAACATATATTTCCTCTCTGCTTATCTCTATATTATGTTCATCTTGAGGGATACTGTCTTCAAAATATGGCAAAGATACCCTCTTGGAGGTCTTGTTTTGCTCAGTTGTAAACATTTACTATCTGGAAATTTGTTTTCTATAAAAATCCACACCATTATCTACAAAAAATGCTGACACACTTCTGTTACATGAACAACTTTCCTTTGACCACATTTCTATGGTGATAAAGTTCTCTAATTGGACAAGTCTGGCATATGTGCCCACCCAGTATCAAGAAAATAGTGAATCCTTTTGTAGATATTTCCACAGGTAGGCAGAGGAATCATTCATAGAAATAGATGGTGTCCTGTTTCCTGGATAAAGGCTGCAGAGATATAGCCATATAAATGTATTTCCTTTAAATAAATAGTGCAAAATGTATCTGAGGCTCCTTGTAAGAAATACCAAGTACCTTAAGCTATGCACTTAAGCAAAATATATTAATACAGGAGCTCTGACATCAACAATGGATTATTCTACCAAGGAGATGTTCGTCAGGGGATCCAAGCCCCCACAAAAGGTAAAGGCTCCTTGCCTCCAAACTGGGATATCTGCAGGAAGAGAGGCAATAAGGCCCTGCTGTTGAAGACCTGATATAAACATGGGAAAGATGTATGGAGACCACACTTGCAAGTATACAGATGGTCTCTGGAATGCCAGAGAGTGTTACCAAAGACCACTAAACCAATAAAGCAAATATAGGTCTCCTTGAGTCAAGCAAGACTCCTCCGTCAGCACCAGCTACACCTCATCTGCCTGGAAATACTGTGCAGCAGTGGCAGCCATATGTCTGTATATCCCAAATCTAATTGGCTATT